>JAIUZE010019848.1:0-18523 GCA_022085475.1 Heliosperma pusillum
TTCCTTGGATGAGTACTGCTCCAATCCCTACCCCACGTGCATCACACTCTACTTCGAATGGCTGATCAAAATCAGGTAGAGCTAGTATAGGTGCCTCACAAAGCTTCTTTTTGATGAGCTCAAAGGCTGCTTGTGCCTGTTCAGTCCACTTGAACTCACCCTTCTTCATCCCTTCTGTTACAGGCACCATGATAGTGCTGAATCCCTGTATGAACCCCCTATAGAAGGAGGCTAGGCCATGAAAACCCCTAACCTCAGTGATGTTCTTGGGAATAGGCCAAGACTTGATGGCTGCAATCTTCTCCTGATCCCCAGATATGCCCTTGGCAGAGATGACATACCCCAAGAATTTAACCTCCTCAGCCATGAAAGTACACTTCTCCATTTTCCCAAAGAGCTTATGCTCTCTCAGTTTCAGAAACCACAACTTTAGATGGTTCAGATGTTCAGATTTGCCCTTACTATAGACCAGGATATCATCAAAGTACACCACAATGAACTGACCTATGAAAGGCCTTAAGACTTCAGTTATAAGTCTCATGAATGTACTAGGGGCATTGGAGAGACCAAATGGCATCACCAGCCATTCATAGAGCCCATGCTTGGTTTTAAATGCTGTTTTCCACTCATCCCCCTCCCTGATTCTCACCTGGTGGTAACCTTGCCTAAGATCTATCGTGGAGAATAGACTGGCTCCACTTAACTCATCCAACATGTCATCCAGCCTTGGGATGGGGAACCTGTACTTGACAGTGATATTGTTAATGGCCCTGCTGTCAATACACATTCTCCATGAACCATCCTTCTTAGGAACTAGGAGGGCAGGCACTGCACAAGGACTCAAAGATTCCCTGACAAATCCCTTTGACATCAGCTCCTCCCCCTGCCTCTGCAACTCTTGGGTGGACTTGGGGTCACTCCTGTATGCTGGCCTGTTAGGTAGCATGGCACCTGGAATGAGGTCTATCTGGTGCTCTATGCCCCTTAGGGGGGGAAGTTCTGATGGTAGTTCTTTTGGAAATACATCCTCATGCTCACTGATCAGCTCCTTTACCTCTGGGGGCACCTCAACTGGTTCCTCAACCTGTTTGGATAAGAGGAAATATACAGGTTGTTCTTGTTCCACCTCTCTGAGCATGGCTGCCTCTGTGAGGAAAAGAACCTCCTTTGATCCACTGGTACTAGGACTACCATAGTCCCTAGTGTTTGGGGGTAAAGGTGTCAGGACTATCCTTTGATTCCCATGTCTAAAAGTGTACACATTGCTCTTCCCTTTATGCAAGGCATCTTTGTCAAACTCCCATGGTCTGCCCAGCAGTAAATGGCATGCATCCATAGGCACTACATCACAAGTCACCTCATCCTTGTAGGTGCTTCCAATAGAGAAGGACACTAAACATTGTTGATCAACCCTTACTTCAGCACCCTTGTTCAGCCATCTGAGTTTGTAAGGGTTGGGGTGGGGTTTGGTCTCCAAGTCAAGCTTGTTAACCAAGGTAACTGAGGCCACATTGGTGCAACTCCCCCCATCTATGATCACATTACAAACCCTCCCTTGAATAGTACACCTGCTCCTAAAGATTAGAGATCTCTGGTCTTCTTCTAGGGGTTGATGCTGAGAGTGCATAACCCTCCAAAGAACAAGGTTGTGGCCAGTGTCTGGTGGGGCTACTACCAAAGGGGCATCACCTTCCTCTTCCTGTTCTCCTGTTCCCTCCTCCTGCTCATACTCGATGAGCCCTTCCTTCTCCCATTCCATGACTTCCACTGCTGTCAAGGCTCTTCTTGAGGGACAGTCTCTCTTAAAGTGGCCATAACCTTGACATTGATAACATTTTCTCTTCTCTTCTGAGGGGGTGAGGGTAGGTTGCTGACTTACAGGTGCCTTACCCTTGTCCAAGGGGTTCCTATTAAAAGTTATGGGAGTCCTAGGACCCTCCCCAATTCTGACCCCAGCATAGGGTTTAGTTATAGCAGGTTTGGTGAAAGACTTGGTTGTTTCCTTCCCCATTTTCTCAACCCTAAGGGATAGGTTAACCACATCCTCAAAGGACCATAGGGGCTGCATCCTAACCTTGTTAGCAATGCCTTGGCTTAGGCCTTCTAGGAATCTAGCAATCCTTTGTTCAGGTTTCTCAGTGATGTCACATTGAAGGGTAAGCTGCTCAAACTCTCTCAGATAAGACTCAACAGATTTTTCATTTTGTTTTAGTTTAGACAGCTTGATGAACAAATCCTGAGTATAATCCTTAGCAACAAACTTGTTCAACATTTTTTTCTTCAACTTAGACCAGGATTTGATGGGTTCCTTACCCTCCCTAGCCCTTAGACTCTTCATGGTTTCATACCACAGGGAAGCATACCCTTTCAATTTCAGAATAGCTACTTTAAAGGCTTTAGCATCATTGTATCCTTTGTATTCAAAGACTCTCTCTATATCCCTAAGCCATTCTAACAAATCATCAGGATTTAAGCTACCAGAAAACTCAGGAATGTCTACCTTGAGGTGTTTATCAGTGAGGCCATGCCCTGAAGCTCTGCTCCTTGTGGATTCATCTGAGTCTGAAGGTTCCTCCTCTTCAGGTGGTCTGACCCTGCCTCCTGGTGGACCTAGGCCTCTCCCACGACCTCTGCCTCTTCCTCCAGCAAATATTTGGTTGCCTATCACCTGATCCAAGGCTCTGGTTAGGGTGGTTACAACCCCAGCCAGGTCCTCCATCCTTGCTTCTACTCCTGCCAATCTCTCTTCACTCATTGGGCTATTTTTGTAGTTTTGAATGTAGTTTGGTTAAATGAACTCACAGTAGAAATAAACCTTAGCTCTGATAACCAATTTGAAACACCAAACTAGGGGTTAAGACAAGAATAGAAAACACACAACACAAGACAAGGACAAGATAGATAAAACCCTGTATTCAGGACTACCAAGACAAGCACAGATAGTTCTAAATGCAGTGAATCCCAAGCTAAACTCACCCACTAAGACAAGCACAAGTGAATGACCCTAACTCAGGCCAACAAACTAAGACTAGCACAAGTTTGTTGAGGGTTGAGAGCTAACCAAGGCTGGCACAGGTTAACAAAGAAAGAGTGAAAACTCTGGTTTTTATCATTCAGCATTCTGAGTTTCTTTCAAGGCAAAAGGCTCTTTATATAGAGCATTACAAAAGATCCTCACCATCCAACATAAGACTACATCTAAGGGCTTAAAGGACCCTTGAAATAACAACAAATGAGATACAAAAGTCTACTAGTAAGACGAGCAAAACAGACTGCAACAACTTCAGAAAAAGCAACTGAAAAGTAAGTTTGTCTCCTTTCCTGAAATGGCATTGTTTGAGCAGTTTTCTTTGGGGTTGTTTTGGCTGTCTGGTGCTTCAAATGGAACCTTGAGAGGGACTTCTAAGCTCCTTCCAACGTCCTTATTAATACTACTAAGGGTCACACAAAAGTAAGATGCCTTTGTTCATCCATTGGTCTTGAAACCAGCCTGGCTCTCAAAGTGACTGATTAACTTGTGGGCTGTTTTACTTGAACTTCCAAGGATAATTTGGAAAACTTATCCTGGACTTTTTTGTAGCTAAGGACCTCAACTAGATGGGAAAAGAAGTTGGAGCCCTTGCTTGGACAATTGCTGTAGGATATGTGGCCTGGAACTGGTACTTGTGTCTGTGGAATCCTTCTGGCTGTTGTTGATTTGGGACCTTGTTACTCTGGTTGGCATGGCTTGTGTAGATGTTGTTGTTGCTTGATCATGAGCCTTTGATGGTGTCATAACTTGATTGTGTGTTGCTTGGACATGGTTACCTTTTGTTGCTTTTGAAAACTTAGTTGTTTGGACTTGATCTGCCTTAGACTGAACATGGGTGTCTTTGTTGGTTGTTGTCTGAACTGGATTGCCAAATGAGGTTGCTCCCCTAGCTCCTGCTTCAGAAACCATCGCATTCAAATCCGTTATGAGTTCATAATCAAATTCTACGCGAAAATCTAAGTGAGTTGACCTAATATGAGATTTGTGTCTTCTATTGCTCTCCTTCTCAAAACAAACCCACCTTAAGACACCTTTCCCCTTATAATTTTCAGCAACTTAATACCATCTTCATCTTCTTTCTCGAACACCAAAACAGCATTAAAACTCCATAACTTTATAATCTTAAGACGAATGTCATTTCTCCGTCTCTCAACGAAACTTGACGATTTTTACATTAATATTCTCCTCTCATCTTCCTCTTCCTTTTCACAACATAAAATATCCATTTCCTCCAACTTTTTATAAAACCCATTTTTCTAGCTCTAAACTTAAGACGGGCACAACTTCTTCGTTTCTTAACCAAATTCGATTCCGTTTAATATTTCGGAATCCTCTCACCATCCTCTTTATTTCTAGCCAATAAAATATAGAAACTTTTAACCTTCTTTTAAGACCTATTTTCCAGAATTTCGGTTTAAGCTTCTACTATATTATTTGTCGGTAAAAGGGTGGGCTTTGAAGATTTTGGGTCATGGTATTCGTGTAGATTGATGGGTGGCTTGGGAATCAAAGATTTGAAGTGTTAATCGAGGTAATGGTGAAGGGTTACTCGATATCATTATTATGTGTTTTACATGCTAGAGTAGTATTTGTTTTGAAAAGATGAATTATTTGTGTTAATTGCATAAGGATATGTGTTTACTGCTCTTTTCCATGTTTAATTCATCTTGTATGCTAATCTTATGCTAAGTCATGTTAATGTGGTTGGATTTACTCATTTATTATAATTAGACTGGTGTTTAGTAATAAATGTGGTCTTATGTTGTTTTAAACGATATTAAGTAATGATTGGGTATGATTATGTTGCATTCAATGAGATTTAATAATGATAAATGATGGTAGGAATGATTATGTAGTAATGGAAATCGAATTATTGTTGTTGTTGGGACGTTTTCGCGAGCAGTGTTCCCCAGCCGGCCCGCCGGCCGCCACCCAACCAGCTGGGAACACCTTCCCTCTTTCCTTTGTTGTTTTCGCGATTGACCCACGACCCCCGGCCGGGTGGCCGGCTGCCGGTCCCCACCACCGGCTGGGAGTCCCTGCCCATATTTGTTGTTATTTGGTTTTGCTCGGTGGTGCCAGCCGGGTGGCCGGCTCCCGGTCACCTAGGCTGACTGCCACCCCCTTGCTTCCTCTTTTGTTTCTTTCTCTCATTTGTTCTTATTTGAGACGGTTTATATTATTTTTTTAGCTTATAAACCAATGTTATGACATTAAATATGCATGTTTAGATTATATAATATCTCACATGCCTTTATCAGATGTTTGGTGACGGTTTTTGGTAAGTCCCCTCTTTGAGTCGGTTTTGCCTTATGTGTTGATTTGAGCACTACTTGTTGAGTGCTTTGAAGTCTCATTTCCCGGCTACACCTTCATCCTCGTTAGACTGGAATGTCTGAGTGATGTGGTGTATCCTTGATGCTTGTATGCATTTCTTAGTGGGGATATGACGACGTTGTTAGGAGGGAACGCATAGCGTTGATCGACCCGGTCGTCAAATGTTGTATCCTTGCGAGGTGGTGTCATTGCATGTAGCGTACTTGCTTGTCTATGATCCTTGTGCTCTATCCGCCTCTTTCGTGTAGTTTAGCCGAATTTGGGGTACTCGGCGTTATTTGTGTTGATCGAGTCTTGGATGCGAAATGTTCATCGTGTTGGAGTAAGTGTCCTCCACAATAGTGCATTTATATAATAAATCTCATTTTGGAATATTCGTGGGATAACTAGTATATTGATACTCCACGTCAGTTGATTAACGTAAATCAATAACGATCAGCTGACTAGAGTTAGACGTTATTGCCGTATTACAGCGGTGATCAAGTGACCCCTTTCGGTCACACCTAAAAGATGAGACCCAAATAGAAAACTAATTATTTGTATGCGATACAGTTTAATTAGCCCTTTACATATATATTTGATATATGTCTGGTTACGAGAGTTATTTATTGGAAATTGAGTTAGGAACTCATTCAGGTAAAGTTTATTAGCCAATTATACGATAACTGACTGAATAAATTTTACGTCTTATTTTAATACGATTAAATAAGATTTAATTTAGTAATTAATTGTTAATTCATTAAATTAGTGGAGGTTTTGTTTGTATTCGGAGGTAGAGGTAATTAGTTAATTATATTTACAATAATTTGTAACATAAATTAATTGAGCATTGTGGGACCCATTATATATTGATATAATGGTACTGTGTCACTTAAAATTTAAGTGTATATATTTTACATCATATATTTGTTGTTTGATCAAATCAACATTTTACTTATATGAGATAATTAAATATATGATTAACAAGTATTTGTGGGACAAATATTAAAAATCAAAATGGACCCATTTTGTCATAAGTGCATCGGTTTTAGGGTGAGCCAAGGGCAATGATTTGATTCCTTTTTGTCTTACCCATAAAACACACTTTGTTCTTTTCTAAACTTGCTTTTTGTCTTACCAAGTAGTAATGATTTAGCATGCAAAGGAAAGAAACACTCAACATCACAATCACTCTTATGGGGCCGGCACATGTGCTCATAAAATGAGCAATTGTTGTTCATTTTATACACTTGTGCAAAACATATTCAAAACCTAACATATCTCTCTACATCTCTCTAAAAATAATACTAGTAAACTACTAATTGTTAGTACTATTTTCTTGGTGTTCAATAAGGATTAGTAACACAAAAGTATTATTATACAAGGGTTAGTTCTTATAATATATAGTTATAATTATTAGAACTTTTGGTATCATCTCGGGTGCTACTACAAGGAGATCTTCTATTTTGAAGATTTGGGTTTTGGAGGATCATTCCAAGCTTGGTAGAAATTCCAAAGACAGTAATAAGTTATTGTTCTTACTTCCATTTCAATGTGAGGAAATTTCTAATCTTTTGTTTATTTATGCCTTTATATTTGCATGCATGTTACATAGATCATTAAATACTAAATTAACAAGTTAATTAGTAACTAATTAGAGGAGTCTAATTAGGGTCTATGGACTTTCACATCGCATGTCGAAACGGAACATGTTCATTCCGAGAGTCTGGCTAGGTTTAGACTAGGACCGTATTATTATCGTCGTCCTACCGGGAGGAAATGAGTCTTGCATATACGAAATGTTTAGCTTATATGGTTTAGGGAAATGTTTATCCCGTGGACGTGTTTGATCATACTTGCTATGTACATGATGCGAGTGCGTGTCATTTACCGTGAGAGTGTGTTTGCTTATATTTGATTACATATTTGATTATATACTTGGAGTTATTGGATGCTTGCGTTTGGTTTATATGTCGAGTCCCTAACCTTCTCAAGCACATGGTCAATAATGGTGAGATGCAAGCCAAGGGTGATCCATGTGGTTGCCAAGGGAAGTCTTCCTCGAGTCTTGTATTGCATGATGATGATGAATGATGATTCCTATCCTCGTATATTGTTATTATGGTAATGTTATTCTCATATCCGGCATGATAAATATATGTTTCATGATAATATATGTTTTTATGCTTGCTTATGTGCGTTTTGATCTGATATGGCTGGGAGAACGCCGAGTTACTCCCCACTGACTGTGGCATACATTTTTAATGAATGAACAGGTTGCAGGTTGATGTTTGCATGGGGTTGTGGCGAGTGAGCCAGCGAGCCAGCGAGCGTTGTTCTTACAGCGATTCACCCTTACCGTGTAGTTTATACTAGTTTATTATCTTAATTGTGTTTTATCAAGGGATTGGTATCACTTGTATTTATATAAGATGCAATTTGTATAAACGATTTATTAAATTAAGTTTTGGTTTTATAATATAGTGACATTCGCGGTTTTGCTTTTAAAGTTTTAAAAAATCTCGTATTTTTCCGCTGCAAATCTATGTGTTTACTTTACTGCGAAATCGCTGGGTGTCACAATAATGGTATGTCCAATCTTCAGTATCCTTAACTTGTACTTCGTAATTTCTAGTGCCTTATTTTGCACACGAAAACATGTGAATATGAAACTATTTTGGTCTTTATATTTCAAAGTTAAATAAATCATAATACTTTATAATTTGTGATATAAGAAAATGAATTACATTCATATTTCACATTAGTCCATACATAGTACTCCCACTGTCACAATCATTTGTTTACTTTTTTTTGTTCTTTGTGAAAAGTATTTTAATCAAATATAAATAAATGATTAGTACATTGGGAGTGTAAAAAAATGTAAACATTGACGGATAAACATTTATTATAGTTGTATCAAAAGTCTTAGTAAAACGAAAAGAATTTGATAGGTGAATATAGTATTAATGATATATTAGTTATCTAAAAGCTGTGTTTTAGAAAAGAAAAAAAAAACGTATAACAAAAATAAAAAACCAAAGTAAGAAAAAAAGTATATCCAAAAATGTGTGCGAAAATCAAAATAATAAAACAAGTCATCATTTCAATTATATAAATAATCACACACAATGAAATATAAGCCTTAATTTATTTAACAAAATCATCACCAAGTTAATTTGTCGCTTTATTATTTGTTTAACGTAAATTGATCCAACATTAAGGTTATATCACATTATTTTATATTGTTTGTGTCCTGATCAATTGTAATCTTCTTTTTTTCCGGGTTGTATTACTCAATTATTATCTAGTGGCTATATGAAGTAGGAAAGTGGATATGTGAGATAACTCGTGATATCGAAGACAGTTTGATTCAGTGGGAATATTTGACTAAAAATCCGCCGAGACTTTGAGTCAATGGGATATTTGGCCCGAAGATCCGCATAGATCTCGAACCAATGGGTGTCTAAGTTTTATGATTTTTGAAGTACCAATGTTTGAACCTTGGGCATTAGGGTTAGAGAGGATATCTCTTAACCATTAGCACAAGGGACAATTGGTAATGGGCGTCTAAGTTAAAGACCTATTTAACTAGAGATAATGAATTTAAATTAAACACCTATTTAATTTAACTCAAAGATCTGAAGACCGTCTCAAATCTAAAATTTTGATCAAATCTTGATCGCTTTTTTCAACTTTTTATTTTCAATAATCTCTCTAAACCAATTGCAATTGTTCGGTAGTCATTTCCCTGGTATTTGTGCTAGAACAAATAGATAACAAATGACCGAGACCGAGGGAGTACATGATACATTGTTTTTAAAAATTTCACCCGTCTTTGATACATGTTTGCATGTTTGCTTTAAAATAGATCGATAACTAATGACAGTTTGATTAGTATCTCTAATACGTATATAAATTTTTTCGTTTTTATAGAAAAAAAATTAAATTAAAATTTATCTCTCTCCATTTATTTTATTAATCGTTTTAGGATGTTGCATAAAAATTTAGAAAATGTTAGTCTTTAGTTATATGCAGTTATGGATCTGTAAAAATATAAATAAGTATTTTCTACCGGTCTAATTGTTTAAATTATATTTTTTGCTAAAGCGACTTTAAATATGAAATAGAGGAACAATAAAGTGTATAAATAAATGTAAAATGGTTAATTTCTGATGCGATTTCTATTAATGGTTAAAAATTACGACGTAGTTTAATTTTACTCAAATGTTATGATGCATAATAATTACCTATATTGAAAGTAAAAAAAATTAATTCTACCATTTATCAAAGAAAACAGTTAATTACTGGTTTAATTTGTTTGTGGATTGACGATCTTTTTATAAAACACTTGATTTTATTATAATTTATAAAAAAATATTTAGTAGATATTTATCATTATTTATTACATATTAATAACCAGTTTAGGTATATTAACACCATTATATTTTAAATTGTGATTTTGTCTTAAATAGACTTATTATAATATCAATTTCTTAAAATAAACATATAATAATATCATTTGTTAAGATTATTAATTTGTAATCGTCTTTGTAAATATCTACATGATTAATATTTGTATGTTATTGTTGCACCTTAAGCGTGTCATTAGCCCTCGTTTATTGATTATGCGAGAAGAACAATAATAAATTTCACTATTGTCGACAAATTCACAAAGATTTTCCATTTTTCTTATTGGTCTATTATTTGTGGTTATAATAAATTTTGGCCTCACCTTCTCTCTCCCACTTCCATTTCCTCCCCAAATCATCATACCACTAAATTTTTATCATAAACAAAACTAGAAGATATAGAGAATCAGAGGAAGTATTAGTCAGCCACAAATTCATTTCGTTTTCAAGAACTTAATTTCAAATACTGAAATGTTGATATTCAATTCCAACTCCAGTTCTAATTCCAAATATTGAAAGTTGTATGATTGCTTCAAATATTAAGAATTAAGAAGTTGGTATTTAATTCACTCAACAGTTAGTATCAATTCGATTGTATTCTCTATCTTTTCATCCACTTCCGGCAACAAGTCTTCCCCATTTATATTTGCACCTCGCAAACTTATGAAAAATGGAACAAGCATTTGTTATCCTTACTTATATTTTATTATATCTCATCGTTTTTCGATAAAAAAAAAAGGAGTTTTTTCCTATAATGTTTCAATCTGAAGAATAAGCAAATTTAAAATTTTCTTATACAACACAAGTTATTTAATACAATAAACATAAACACTCATACACCTCTAAATTAACCCACCGGCAAGTGTCCTTGTCCCTATTTGTCACAAGCCAGCCAATCGCCCCAGCTTCTCCCCTCATGGGTTTGTGGCCAAATCGAGTTATCTAAGCCTTTCATATTTTGATCCAATGGCTCATGTTGTGACCAAGGACTCAAAAATATAGGACCCTTATGATAGGTAGAAGAGCTCTTCATTTGATGGGCGATATGGGTGCTTAACTTTGCCCGACATAAGTCACGGTTGACTACCGATATCGAGGATTTAAAGGGACTTTTCTGCTGTCTTTTTAAAACGTTTTTATATGTTTATTATGAAAACCTACTGGTGGCGACTACTATATATATATTAACCACTTATATGCGATGATTTCCATATTTCACTTCTTTTATTTTAATATGGGGGTATTCGAAATTTGAGGCATATTATGGCATATCATCTTTGCAACTATGTGTTGGTGGTTGTGGAAATGGCGTCACAATGCAATGTGTGTTTGTGATAAGTGAATATTTGTATGGTTTTAACCCCCAATTTAGCTTGGTTCTGTATGTCATTTGTGCTTTGTTAAGCCATTTTATGAGCTAATATCGTCTTCTAGGCGAATTCCTATGTTCTAACCTGTTTTGTAGGGAAAGTGACGTTTCTACGCCCTTTTTCTATATTTCCGAGCATTTGCCTAGAACCCGACGATTGGAAGAAGCAAGCTTGACCAAGTGAAAGGCATTTCAAGAAGGTTCACTAATTCGAAACAGAGAAGAAGCAAAGACAGTTTCGTAGTTGTCGGAAGATCAATCAATTAGGCGGAAGAATTCATCGCTTTACATCAAACCCTATCAACAAACCCGACTCAAGAGGTCAAGGGGGATGTTGGAAGTCAAGTCAAAGCAAAGGAAGATGAAACGTTAGTCAAGAGCTTCCAGAAGACCACATACCCGATCGGGTAAGTGTGTACCCGATCGGGTAAGTGTGCTGCTTCGAGAAAACAGCGTCAACTTCCTAATTTTGTCCAATGTGTTTAATGCTCGACCTCTTCTCCACGAAACCCTAATACTATATATAGATGCTCCAGCCCCTCATCTCATACACACCTTTCTACAATCCTCTTCTCTTCTCTTCTTACATTTCTCCTTAGATTAGGAGGAGGGGGAACTAGCCTCCCTTCTCTCATTTTCTTCTTCTTTAGTCTTTAGTACTTAGTTTATTTCTGTCCATTTCATATCAAAACATTAGCTTAGATTAATAAGAATTTCATCCTTGTAATCTCCTTTGTGTGGTTCAAGCGTTGTAATTGGTGGATCGTTTATTATGTGCAAGGATTTTCTATTATTGTTATCATTATCGTCATTGATCGTCATATAGGTATTTCTGTTTTATCCCTTGTTTAAATGTCTTTATGTTTTCCATTTGATTGTTATTCTCTTTACATATTTTCTTAGATTCATTTTAGTGTTGTTATAATCGTCATTTCATTTCCGAGATTATCAATTAGCGTCGTTATTATCGCCATATAAAGAGTCAAATAAACATGTCAATCCTAGTTTTCATTGTTAATATCATTTTAAATTTAGACATTATCATGAGTGAGTAGTCACCTTTCTAGGGTGTAAGGTAGCCATGTTAGATTGATTAAAAGATGTTAATTGGATAAAAGAAATTGTGCCTTTAAAACGTTGTGTCTATGCATGTTTGGATTGTAACGATAGTTAACGACTTCTGGCCGGAAATCATCGACTAAAATGGAATTCTTTTCCAAGTAGAGATACGTGAATTGAATAGACAAAGCATGACATGGTAGATTAAGACCTAGTAAATCGCCCAAAAGCCTGCTAGACCATCTGATCTATGATTGTAATGAACACATCATTCTTACGAACTCACAATGAATTATTTGCATGTTCCAAATCCAATTTCATCAATATGTCAATCTACATGTGTGAACCTACTTCCCCTAGATGCTTTTCATCACTTCCTTTATTGTTTTCATTTGTTTTTATTTTGTTTTCATTTATGCTTTATATTAGTTTAGATATCAAAATCCCAAAACCCAGATATTCGTTAGATAAAACCAAATTGCGAGACATTTCACATCTTATAGGAAACACCATCTCCCTGAGGATCGACCCCTACTTCCCTAATTACATTAATTTGTTATTAGCCTAGTCTGGGTAATTTATCTTTGTATCGGGCTCGCGACAAGCACGATCAAATTTTGGCGTCGTTGCCGGGGAGCACGGTTTAGTTATCCTTTTTCATGTGATTTTTATCGCAATTAGTTTTATCTAATCTTTAGGAACCCAAATTCCTTTAGACCTCTCTTGATTTTTCATCTTAGCTTTTCAATCTTATGCCCAGATCTTCTAGACTAGGGACCCCTATCTCTTTAGACCCCGATCTAGAAAGAACTCTGAGTAGGAGACGAAAGCTATTCAACGAAATTTCAAAAGCTTCTGATACTTTAAGTTTAGGTCATATTCGAGAGAAATACTCGGATATTTTATCTAATATCGAAGGAGAAGAAGATCCCTTCACATATCCATTCACAAAAACCAATCAAATTCCAAACAACACTCCATCTTCATCTTCACAAAAATGGTTCGACTTTCAGACCATTCCAAACCCACCGCAGAAACACTTCCAAGGGGTATTGCTACACCCCAAATCGAAGCCCAAAACTTTGAAATCAAACCTGCTTTCATCAATCTAATAGAAAGAAATCAATTTGGTGGCAATGTCACAGAAGATCTCAACCTTCATATCCAAAACTTTTGTGACTATTGCTCCACTATTAGACAAACTGGAGTCACCCAAGAGCAAATTAGAGAGATGCTCTTCTCATTTTATTTGAGGGGTAAGGCAAAGTTGTGGATACATAGCCTTGATAAGGTTACATCAGGTATCACCGATTGGGAGAGCTTAGCTCTTGCCTTCTACCAAATGTACTTTCCCCCAGAAAAGACCGCTTTGTTGAGAAGTCAAATCACTGGTTTCCGACAAGGGGATGATGAGAGCCTATATGAAGCTTGGGAGAGGTACAAGGACTTACAAAGATAATGTCCTCATCATGGGATAGATCCATGGCTCCTTGCCATCACATTCTATAATGGGTGTTATATAGAGTCCCGTCGTATCTTGGATTCTGCTAACAATGCAAGATTTGATCAAATCAATGTTGAAAATGCCCACACTACCATTGAATCCATGGCAATTCACGATTCTCAATATAGAAATTCCCGCTCCATACCATCGAAATCTAGGCAAGAGGACCCCACTTTGACACTTTTACAAGCTCAAGTAGCCCTTCTCACACAAAAATTAGAACAACTTCAATCCTTTACATCTCAACAGAGTGACAATGGTGTAAGTAAACTTGAAGCCATGATGCTGCAATTAGCTCAAAGGCAAGACACCATGATAGCTAAATTCCAAGTGAGCGATCAAGCTAAGGATGTCGCCATCAAATTGTTGGAAGCTAAAATTTCCCAATATGCCTCTTCTAATACCTACCAAAAGCAAGGGCAATTGCCTTCACAATGTTACCAACCTCACGAAACTGTAAATGCCATTTCCTCGAGAAGTGGTAAGCATAATGATGAGCCCGTGGTTGTGGATGTTGAAGACAAGGTGCCCATGTCAAAAGGGAAAGAGCCCGAGATTCCTATTGAGATCAAAGTCCCATTTCCCCAAAGATTAGCCAAGCACAAGGAGGAGGCAAAGTATGGTAAGTTCCTTGATGTCGTCAAGAACTTAAAGGTAACAGTCCCTTTCATTGAATTGTTTTCCCAAGTTCCTTCTTATTCCAAGTTTATGAAGGAAGTCCTCAAAAAGAAGAGATCCTTCAATGAGATGAAGACCATAGCTTTCACTGAAGAGTGTAGTGCACTCTTGCAAAATAAGTCTCCACCAAAACTCAAGGACCCTGGTAGTTATTCCATCCCTTGCACTATAGGCACATATACCATTGATAAGGCCCTTTGCGACCTAGGTGCTAATGTAAGTGTCATGCCCTTTTCTATGTTTGAAAAACTTAACATGGGTGCTTTGAAATGCACTAATACTACTTTGCAAATGGCGGACCGTTCTCTAAAACAACCTATGGGTATTTTAGAAGATGTGCTCGTCAAAGTTGGTAAGTTTTTCATCCCCGTTGACTTTCTAGTACTTGACATGGCCGAGGACTCTCAAATCCCAATCATTTTGGGAAGACCCTTTTTGCACACCACTAGTGCAGTTTTTGATGTCAAGAATGGGAAGTTGACATTAGAGATAGGAGATGACAGGGTGACCTTTAGTAAAAACTCCACCGTTAGGAGTCCTGTGTTAGAAGACTCATGTTATGTGCTTAATGTTGATGACTCTTCTATTGTTTCTTTTATGCCTCGATCCTTACTGACGGATCCGTTGGAGGAACATGTTAGTGTTGATGCTCTTGCAGGTGAACATACTAAAAGCACTACTACTAAAGGTGCTAGAAGGGGCTATTCTCGGAAAAGCTTGGCATGGATGGAGAATGTAAAGAACGCTATGAAGATGAGCTTGGATGATAGTGAGCTTAAAGATAAAGGATGATTTCAAAGAAAGAAATAGAGTCTAGCAAGACTTTTAAATTGCGCTTCTCGGGAGGCAACCCGTGTTCCTTTTCTTTTTGCATTTTTATTTTTGTATTCCCTTTTTCATTGTTAAGATTTCTTTTGAAGATGAAAGAGTTTTTTGAAGAATCTATAAAGACCTTTCTTGTCAAGTCCAAAAGACTAGCTTGGGGGAGTCCGCGCTGACTAGTAATCTTCACTCTTCTTTCATTTTTCCTTTTCCCCATTAAGTATCTCGTTGCATATTTTGTCTTTGTGCAATTGGGGGAGGGATTGCATTTTCCCATTTTGCATTTTAGTTATTTTCCCATTTTGCATTTTAGTTGATCATTTTTCAAATTTTGAATAAAAGAAAAAGAAGATTTTTGAGAAAATTTAAAAATTTCTGAACATAATTGAATGCTTTACATGCTTTGCTTGCTTGTTTACTATGCTATCATGTTACATTTCCCAAACTTAGAGCTTTCAAATCATAATGATTCAATATTTATTGAACTTTGCATACATGGGGATGTCTTGTACACAGTAGGCATGGAATGAATATATAGATGAGTACGCTTGATCTTGACATTTGGCAAGTTACATATATTGTAAGGTAGAACCTCCTTAGACTGGTACATCTATACCCAGTCTCATCTATGTGTGTGTAGTTCTCCTTGTGATGTGTGTCATGTCAAAACGCATAAGTATGGTTCTCATTTCATTTCTATAAGCATTGCATTCATGATTCACTAAGATTTGAAGCCTTTTTCACTTTGAATTACACCTCAAAATTAACCCCTTCATACAAAGTTTCACAAGATAATAGCTACATATAAAAAAACTGCTTACCGTTTGAGCTAGTAGCTAGACTATGGTGTATGGGTGCTCTTTTGAGAAGATTTTGTTCCTTAATGACAAAGTGAATTTGGAGAACGAAAAATATTCAAGAAGTGATGTTCAAAAGAAAAGAAAAGAAAAGAAAGAAATGGAAAAAATGAAAAAATCGGAAAATTGAAAAAGAAAAAAGAAATAAAAGAAGAAGTTGTGGGTATCTCCTAAGAAATGTCAAGTCAATATTCAGAAGGAGTTTACCCTTGTGTTTCGTGTGTAATAAGCCAAATCGTTACTTCTAGCTTCATTATTCGTCTTCTGGGAAATTGATCGAAAGTTTGGATTGAGTATTCATTTATCATTGGTCAGTTGCTAGCTCACTCTAAACTTCACATGACCATAACTGTTTGTCCACCTTTCACCCATTTCCCAAAGCCTTCTTCATTACTTTTTCGGCTTCTTTTCTATGTGCATTGTGATCTTTGACTTGTGTTTTGAATTGTTTACCATATTAGACTGCGGACACATTTTCATAAGTCGTAGATAGGTGAGTGTCTCAAAACATTTACACATAAAGAAATCACCTTTTACATATATTGAGTGTTCGAGTGTACCGTGAGAGTCCATATGTCAACAGATCATGCAAGAGCCGAAAATCTATAGTGAAATTCTTTGTGCTACGCCATTATGTAAATCTCAACCATGTTTATGTATCATTCTTGCCCACGTTGTTTTTGGGTTATGATTCATTATGTTTCCAAAGTTTTACGTTGAGATTTGTTTCTTGATGGTGTAGTAGCCAATGCTTGCAACCCTTGTCCAGGTATTGTTTGTTATGTTTGGATTGAGGACAAGCAAGGTTTAGCTTGGGGGAGTTTGATATTGAATATTTTTAATGGTTTTTTTAACCCCCAATTTAGAGCTCGGTTTATATTTCATTTGTGGTTTTTGTTAGCCACTTTAGGAGCTAATATCGTCTTCTAGGCGATTCCTGTGTTCTAACCTTTTTGTAGGGAAAAGTGACGTTTCTACGCCTTTTTTCTTCTATATTCCCGAGCATTTGCCTAGAACCCGACGATTTGAAGAAGCAAGCTTGACAATGAAAGGCATATTTCACAAGAAGGTTCACTAATTCGAACAAGAGAGAAGAATCAAAGATAGTTTTCGTAGTTTGTCGGAAGATCAAATCATTTATGCGTGAATAATTTCAATCGCTTACATCAGAACCCCTATCAACAAACCCGACTCAGAGGTCAGGGGGCATGTTGGAAGTCAAGTCACAGCAAAAGGAAGATGAAACGTTAGTCAAAAGGACCTGGATGACCACTTACCCGATCGGGGAAGTGTGTACCCGATCGGGTAAGTGTGCTGCTTCGAGAAAACGGCGTCTTCTTCCTACTTTTGTCCTATGTGTTTAATGCCCGACCTCTTCTCCACGAAACCCTAATACTATAAGTAGATGCTCTAGCCCTCATATCATATCATCCATCTTTCTACAATTCTCTTCGCTTCTCTTCTTACATTTCTCCTTAGATTAGGAGGAGGGGGAACTAGCCTCCCTTCTCTCATTTTCTTCTTCTTTAGTCTTTAGGTCTTAGTTTATTTCTGTCCTTTCCATATCAAAACTTAAGTTTAGATTAATAAGAATTTCATCTTTGTAGTCTACTTTGTTGGGTACAAGTGTTCTAATTCAAGGATCGTTTATTATGTGCAAGGATTTTCTATTATTGTTATCACTTTCGTTCATGATCGTCATATAGGTATTTCTGTTTTATCCCTTGTTTAATGTTCTTATTATTTTCCATTTGATTGTTATTCGCTTTACATATTGTCTTAGATTCATTGTAGTATCGTTGTAATTGTTGTTTCATTTCCTAGATTGTCAATTAGCATCGTTATTATCGCCATATAAAGAGTCAAAATCAAATAAACATGTCTATCCTAGTTTTCATTGTTAATATCATTTTAGATTTAGGCATTATCATGAGTAAGTAGTCACCTTTCTAGGGTGTAGGGTAGCCATGTTAGATTGATTAAAAGATGATAATTGGATAAAAGAAATTGTGCCTTTAAACCGTTCTGTCTATGCATGTTTGGATTGTAACGATAGTTAACGACTTCTGGCCGGAAATCATCGACTAAAATGGAATTCTTTTCCAAGGTAGACATACGAGAATTGAATAGACAAAGCATGACATGGTAGATTAAGACCTAGTAAATCGCCTAAAAAGCCTGCTAGACCATCTGATCTATGATTGTAATGAACACATCATTCTTACGAACTCAAAATGAATTATCTGCATGTTCCAAATCCAATTTCATCAATATGTCAATCTACATGTGTGAACCTACTTCCCTAGATGCTTTTCATTATTTGCTTTATTATTTTCATTTGTTTTTATTTTGTTTTTATTTATGCTTTATATTAGTTTAGATATCAAAATCCCAAAACCCAGATTTTCGTTAGATAAAACCCAATTGCGAGACATTTCACATTCTATAGGAAACACTATCTCCCTGAGGATCAACCCC
>JAIUZE010019849.1:0-43092 GCA_022085475.1 Heliosperma pusillum
AATCCGTGTTTAATTTTATTAGATACAGGAGCTTCTTTGTCTCTTCCTCAGCCTCGTTTTCCTTTTTCGCCTGCGCCTTTTTCATCTTATCTTAAACTGTAATAATGCTTCCTAATGTTCCTTGTATCATGTTCTTTTATCCCTACTCTCGGGAGAGGTAGTCCTTTTAGTTATCGTAAGGGTTAGTAGAGGTGTTTTGAAGGAGTTTCGAATATGATACCTAACCGTCCTAAGGAGCTAGTTTCGTGTTTAAAAAGATTATAGAAAATGGAGAATAAGTTTAGGAAGAAACTATCTTAGTGGTTTTAAAATATAAAAGCTTGAAGTTGCAATATCTTTTTGAGGATCGAAATAAGCTTAATAATATTTTGTTAGTTGTGGTTTAGAAAAGTTGAGTGTTTTTAATGTTACTTGGGAATTTGTTGTCGGTAAATGTTGGACCCTAACAGGAATAAATACTTTGTGGAATTAGGAGTTGATGACACAACTTGAAGAATATCGACATAAGCGAAAACCGATGTATTAAGAGTTTGGAGGAGATAAATAAATTGATTACGGTCGCATTGCCCTATGTTTGGCAAAAGTAAGTGAATCGAGATTTGCGTGACTAATCTCTTTGAGGTTTCGAGATTCAACTTTTGAGGATGAGAGGGTTCATTGTAAATAAGTTGGGGTAATAAATTTTTGGAATAAATTGGATTAAAGGATTTCATAGTAAGTCTTTTACTTTGTGGTTGTTAGCAGTCTTGTTTCCTTAATTATAAATATTTTGATGGTGATTTCCAATAATAGTTTCGATGGACTTTAGAAGATTCTAATTGAATTTGAATAATTGGGAGTTGTTACTCGATGGGTCATGCTTAGGAAATATTTGGTAGGAATCCGATGATGGAAAATGTGGAGGATTGATTGCACTCTCTTGAGGACTAGATTCGGTTGCAGTTAGTGTTGTCGAGTTGCGATCGACATTTGACTTGTCATAGATGGAAGATAGTTTTGTGATTTATTTCTTCTTTCTTCTTTCTTTCTATTCGATTTATTCTTTCGAATATTTCGTTCCTTCTATCAATTGTCATCTCGTATAGATAGGATATTAGAAGCTTTAGTTAGAAGTTTTAGGTATAGATAGTAGTGTTATTACTTTTACTATAGAATTTTTGAATTAAAAGCTTTTAGAAATGTTTTATTATTTCAAGTATTTTACCGTCAAGGAGTGTTGAGACTTGTTATTGGAGACGTTCGATAACTAGTTTTCTCATTTATTGATGCGAAAAGGTATCTTTTAAAGTCTTTGATTCGGACGACGAGGTTCTTGACCGCGGACGAGAACTTTCCGTTCCATTGATAAGACTCAGTATTTTTATTACAAGTATATTTTTAACAGTTATGAAATAGACCTACATATATGTTACGTTCCTTCTTCTAAGTTTCGAGGACGAAACTTTTTAAAAGGAGGGGTGATTGTAACAACCCGAAAAGTACCCAATTTTTCTAGTAAAAATATTTACTAACACTTTTCAGTAGACTTAAGGTTTTAAAATAGAAATTTGTGTTCCGAGTCGTATTTTGAAATTCCGCGTTCGTATTTGGAATTTCTGAGAGATTTCATGAAAAGACCGTTTTTAGTCATCTTTGACTTTTCTTGACTTTTAAGTCGTCTTTGACTTTTCTTGACTTTTAAAAGTCGTCATTGACTTTTCTTGACTTTTAAGTCGTCCTAAACTTTTCTTGACTTTTAAGTCATCTTCGACTTTTCTCGACTCTTCAGTCAACTTTGATGACTTTTCGTCTGACTTTTCCCGACTCGCCTCGTAATTTTAAGACCGAAATTTTATTTAAAAAAATAATATTTTTGATTTATTTTTATAAAGATTTATTAAGATTTATCATAATTTAATAAAATTATTTTGAATTTATTCGGAATTTAAAGAATAACTTTTACGGTTTTAAACCGAACGTCATTTAACTATTCCCGAGTCGTCTCAAATTCCGTAACAAAACCGAAACTCGACTTTGGCATGAGTCACGCGCCCATGTCATCGTTTTCCACTCACATTAGATATTTTAATTATTTTGATTAAACTAATAGGAATATCTTAGATATTTTCAACTTTATCGATCAGTTAACGAAAATTACGCAAATCGAACAAAAACAGACCCGATATCACCCAACATCACACGGCTCTTCTACCCTCTAATAGGCCTTGATATTTTCATTACTTTTGATTACAATATCATAATATCTAGATATTTGGTGTAATTAACTTAATCGTTAATTATATTTAATCGATTACCGTAAAATAATTATTAAACGCGAGTCAATTACGTAACAACAATTTCAAAACCCGACATCCTTATTTGTCTATAAACACACGGCTCAACCCACACTCTTTACTCACTAACAACTTTTCACTTTACAATAACTCAAATTAAGATCAAAATATCACTTTCTTTGATCGTTCTTCGTGTTCTTCGTCGTTCATCATTTGTTCTTCATCGTTCTTGAGCAAAACCTTCATAAAATCTTCATTTCTTAATTAAATCCGTCCTAACTTATATTTCTAGACTCTCCTCTTCGCTCCCCATCTTCACGTACGGTTTTATTTCAATTCCGACAAAATCGTTTTCAACACTTTACTTATGGAAATTCATATTTTTAGTTCTAATAATGTTTTTCTTGTCTTTTCTTATAGGGGAAGATTTTGAAGACGAGTTTGGAGACTCGTATATTTTGGGTGAAGATTAGTAGAAGGGTTTCTTATTATATACGTCTTATTATTTTGGTGCTAAGTGGTTTTGCTAGCTAAGGTAACGATTCCGAGTTACTCGACGGATATAGGTTACATAGCTTTTATAGCTTTTAGTTTTTGTTCATGTTATGGTTATTTATGATTTTAGTTAGTAACATAGCCTTTAGTTTTGTTTCCTTTGATTTTGGTTCATCTTTGTTTTTGGTTCATGTTTTGGTGATTTATGGATTTTTAGTAGTAATATGATAAGTAGTTGTTTTTATCATGTTGTATGAATTTATAATAAGTTAGTGTTCTTGGCATATTTTTATGGTTTGTTCATAATCAGGAATTTTTGTATGGATGGATGTTAAAATGGTTGTTTGATAATTAAAACATGTTGAAATTAATTGGTGTATGATGGTGGATTGAACCGTGGGAAATGGCCAGCCAAACCGGACCAAACCAGACCGGTCCAGGCCGGTTCAGACCGGTCTGGGTTGGTCCATGGTGGGTCCGGGTTTTGGTCTTTGGGTTGTGTCGATGTTTGATTGTTATGTTGTTGTTTTGACGAGTTTTAAATATGTTAAGCAAGCGGGAAAATAATAGAAATAGGTTTTAGAAAGTTTAATCAAAACAGCCATTTTTGTCAAAACAGGCCGTGGGGCCCATCCAGGCCCATGTGGGTCCGGCCCAACTCAGCCCGTGGGCCCCACTTTGGGACTTGTGACGGTTTTTGAGTTATCGTCATTTTTATCGTGTTTTGTAATATTTAGCAAGTGGGAAATATTAATAAGTAAAATATTTAATTAAAAAGGTTTTTTCATAAAATTATTATTTCTCACATGTTAGAAATTATAAGACGAGATCGTAGTTTATTTTTATATCCTTTAAGTCAAGCGGGGTTTTACGTAAGATTTAATAATTCACATGTTAGAAGCTTTATTAAAATAACATGTAATGAATATGTTGATTTTATGTCTATGTGATAAAGACTCTGTTTCTAGCCGGTTTGATCCCACGGGTTTGGTCAAACTAAGATCTAGTCAGCCCCGATTTGACTGATGACCCGTCGCGGGACTCGGGTCGGGGATTTGTCTTCAAGTGAGGTTGTATTTAATTATGAATTAGCCTTAGTAGATATGAGGCGATATGATATTTGATTATTATTGATATGCAATTAGTCACATGATAGGATGTTTTTCCCGTGACTGTTTTATTATATGGTTGGTGTCGTGTTGACTAAGTCCCCATAGAGAATTATGAGTATATGGCGTCTTGACCATTCTAATTCTAAATGAGTATCTTGGACCATGACATTGATAGGCCCGTACTGTCTTTAACGAGTATATAGTTCATGGTTAATAGCTTTTGTGTCACGGCCTGGGGGGCTTATCTCCAAGTCGGGGCATGGCATCCTAAGAGTTCCGCTTTGGGAAGGGAGCCAGCTTAAGTACTATCCATCTCTGCTTAGGGGGTCGCCTAGTAGAGTTTCTCATGTACGGTTATGTAATGAGACAGGGAATGGGTTAGCTGTTGTCGCTAGGTCTGATCAGTCTAGGGCTAGGATGTTTTCCTACCTTGTGGTAGAGACTCGAGTTACAGAAGTCGACTATTGACTGTCCTAAGAACTTATGCCTGTTTGTAGACGTATTGGTCCTTCATGTTTGTATGATTCTATGAGTTTTAGAAGGTGAGATGCAAGCCGGCTAAGATTGATAGAGTTTGGATTACCGATTGTTAACTGATTCACATGATTACGTGTTGATTAGGGTTTTAGTGTATCATGGCCACGTTACAGGGTAACCTCTGAGCTAGCATACCAGCTTCCCTACCTCTTGTTATATTTTATTATCAGTTTCACATGATAGTTTTCATATGATAGGTTATATGTTAGTTAATTGTTTCATAACATGAAAAGCATATCATATATGTTTAAGTTTTGTATTTTCCATATATATTGCTTTTATGTTATTCATGTTTCATTAAACTCGACATTTCGTGGCTGGGAGAACTCGGAGTTACTCCCCACTGACTGTGGCTTCCGTGTTTATATTTAATGCGGTCGAACAGGTGGTGATTCATACTTTGGGTACATTGACGAGCTAGCGAGCGAAGTATTACCTTGGACCTATATTCGGTTCTTAGATTGTATATTATTATACACTCTTTTATTTCCGTATTTTTACGGGAGATATGTCTCCCGTCTTGTATAATTCTTATGTATAATATTATTTCCGTTTTGTAATGACCCTTTTTATTTATGACATCCTTCGTTATGTATTTAAATTATTTTTTTTCTTTCCGCAAATTTGAGGGTGTCACAGTATTCGTTTTGTAATTTGACACTCCTCGTATTCTTATCTTGCATGTATAAAGGTTTTTAAAATACCGTATTTCCGCTATATAATTCACATGCTTGTATGTTTTTATTTCCGCATTCGGGAGGGTTGTCACAGTTGGTATCAGAGCTTTATCGCTCCCGACGCGCACACGTGAACCCTAAACTTAAACTACTTGACCTTGAAATAATAAATGAGAGATGGGTAGAAATTAAGGACTTTACTTGGTAGTCTTTGGTGTACTTGATGTTTGTTAGGTTCTAAGTTGTTTGTTGATTATTTTGAGTGATGTTATGTTTATTTATATCTATCGTCTTAAGGTGGATCATTGTGTTATCTAGAAGAAGTATCCTCTACCAAAGATTTGAAGATTGACAAGCCTAATTGAAGTGTATTTCTTCCTCATTTATGAATTCTCTCGTCCTTATTGTATTATCCTATCTGCCTTCTATCTAGGTGCTTCTTTCTCTTCTATCTTGTTTGCCTCTTGGAAATTACTCTTGATAAATCCTCAATCTTACCATTGGTATCCTTACCTTCCTCATGTAACATTTTTGTGGATGCCATACCCATTTGTTTGTGGTATATTATACTTGGTCGGAAGAACTTTGAATTTTGTGGAATATTAGTGTTTGTTAGAATGCATTTGTGATTTGAATAAAAATGGTGTATGTGACAACCCTCGCGAATGCGGACATAAAAACAAACATCATGTTGAATTAATATAGTCGGAAATACGGTATTTTAAAAACTTTTTATACATGCAAGATAGAAAATACGAGGAGTGTCAAAAATTACAAACCAAATACAAAATACTATAAGAGACGAAGTCTCTCAAAATGTTATCAATATCAAAGTGATTAGCAAACTAGCTAATAAACATCTAGAGGTGTTTCATCCAGGGACAACGCCCGCTAGCTCACACCCGAACCCAAAATACCACAAGCAAAAAGCCATCCATGCAAGCAACCTGTTCATCCATGAAAACATGAACGCCACAGTCAGTGGGGAGTAACTCCGGGTTCTCCCAGCCATATCACATTAAACGTACATAGAAGGAAATACAAAAGTAGAGCATGCATATATAGATATACATGTGGAATACGATAAGAATAGATAGGCAATTCTATAGATAATGATAAGAACATAAGAGGCACAAATCCGAATCCATCATGATATTCAAAGACTCGGGGAAGACACTCTTAGGCAACCGAATACGCTCACTAGGGCTTGCATCTCACCGTTAGCGGTATAAGTTTGATAAGATTGAGACTCGATAAACAAACCATGCCAAGCCATGCATCAATCACGAATAAACAATCATGGACTCGACAAACAAACCGTGCCAAGTCATGCAATGATCATGAATACAATCATGTAATCACGCATCCAAGCACAACAATACACTGACGATGCCCAATCATGCAATGACCATGAATAAAATCATGAAATCACGCATTCAAGAACAATGACACAAAGACGACATCTCTCACGGTAAATGAAACGCACTAGCACCGTGTACATGGCAAGTATGATTAACAGGCATCCACGGGAGAAAAACCTTCCCTGAACGCATACACGATTCAATCTGTAACACCCGGAAATGTACCCTATTTTTATAGTGAAAATATTTTACGGTTACTTTTCAGTAATTTTAAGTTTTAATTTATAATTTATTATTCCGAGTCGAATTTAGAATTTCCGAGTTCGTATTTGGAATTTCCGCGAGATTCCATGAGAATCCCGTCTTAAGGCGAGTTTGACTTTCCTTGACTTCTTCCTTTATATTCCACTCATACTCCCTTAACCTATTTCATTCACTCAAACACATTCAACATTTCTTCTTCCTTAAGCAACCAAACCCTTGCCTCCCTCTTTGTTTCAATCTTAGAATTCTCATAGCTCATTCGTTCTTTGCTAGAATTCGCGTAAGTTCGTCTCATTCTTCTCCTCTTACCTTCCTCTATCCGTAATCATATTAAAAGTATCGTCTTTCTCGCTTTTCAAACTTTCCGTCTTTCTCAAGATGAATTTTATTCATCTTTTATGATCTATTTGTAGGTGGTGACCTCCAAGATCCCGACAAAGACTATTTTCTTATTGAAGAGGAGCTTGACGAGTAGTGAAGACGCTTAAAGGTAACGGTGAAAGGTTACTCGATATCATTTACGTGTTTTACATGCTTTATATGCTAGAAATCGTATTTAGAATACGATTAGAAGGTTAGGCATCATGTTATGATTAATGAATGTTGTTATATGATGAATGTTGATGATGTATATTGATTGTTGATAATTATTAGAAGTATATTTGAGAATTGAAATGAATTGGATAAGAAATGAAGGCTCTCGGGTGATGGGGTGCTCCCAGCCAGTTGACCGGCCGCCGGTCTGCCCACCGGCTGGGAACACATCAGTAACAACTTTGAGAATTTTGGAATTTTTGTATATAGGTGCTCCTGGCCGGTGTACCGGCTGCCGGTCACTATGCCGGCCTGGAACACACTGCTCTGTTTTTAGTGATTTTTGGGTTTTGCCTTGTGCTTTGAGCCGGGGTACATGCCGCCGGTCCAGTGACCGGCCTGGAACACGGCTGTATGTTTTTTATATAATTTCTAAAACTCGTAATTTATAATAGTTCGCATGATCCGTTTATCGTATAATTTTACGTAGTGACTTATAATATTCATGTTTTGGATATATGATATTTCATTCGCTTGTATCACATGTTTTGTGACGGTTTTTGCTATGTCCTATTTTGAGTCGGTTTTTACAAATGTAACGGTTTGAGCACTGTTTTCTCTTGTGCTTTGTACTCTCATTCCCTTGGCTACCTTCCCGTTCGTAAGGCTGGAATGTTGGAACGGAGAGGTATCCTACTGCTTAAATGCATGTGTTAGTGGGCATACGACGACGTTGTTGGGAGTTGAACGCATTGCGTTGATCGACCCGGCCGTCAAATGTTGTGTACTTGCGAGGTGGTGTTATTTCCATGTAGCGTACTGCTTGTTATGAGGCTTGTGCTCTTTTCCCCCTCTTTCGTGAATTGATCTATCAAATTTGGGGTACTCGGCGTCATGTGTAAGACCGAGTCTTGGATGCGAAACGTTTTATCGCATGTCGAACCAGAAAATGTGATTTCGGGATTCTGGCCAGATTTAGACTAGGACTGGGTATTTATATCGTCGTTCTACCAGGAGGAAATTAGTCTACATATACGAAATGTAGCATCGTGTATGAGTTCAGGGAAATGTTTATCCCGTGGATGCCTGTTTAATCATACTTGCCATGTACACGATGCTAGTGCGTTTCATTTACCGTGAGAGATGTCGTCTTTGTGTCGTCGTCTTTGAATGCGTGATTTCATGATATTGTTCATTGTCATTGCATGATTGGACACCGTCAATGTCTTGGTTCGTGAATGGATGATAATATGTTGGATTTATGTGATCATCGCATGACTTGACTTGGTTTGTCTGTCGAGTCTCAATCTTATCAAACTTATACCGCTAACGGTGAGATGCAAGCCCTAGTGAGCGTATTCGGTTGCCTAAGAGTGTATTCCCCGAGTCTTTGAATAACATGATGGATTCGGATTTGTATTCCATATGCTCTTATCATTATATATTGAATTGCCTATCTATTCTTATCGTATCTCACATGTATATCTATATGTATGCATGCTCTACTTTTGTATTTCCTTCTATGTACGTTTAATGTGATATGGCTTGGAGAACCCGGAGTTACTCCCCACTGATTGTGGCGTTCATATTTTTCATGAATGAACAGGTTGCTTGCATGGATGGCTTTTTGCTTATGCTATTTTGGGTTCGGGTGTGAGCTAGCGGGCGTTGCCCCTGGAAGATTTACCTCTAGTCGTTAATTAGCTAGTTTGTTAAACACTTGTTCTTTGCTAACATTTTGAGAGACTCCGTCTCTTTGTTATATTCCGTACTTAGTTTGTAATATTTTGACACTCCTCGTATTTTCTACCTTGCATGTATAAAAGTTTTTAAAATATCGTATTTCCGCTATATAATTCACATGCTTGTATGTTTTATATTTCCGCATTCGCGAGGGTTGTCACATTATCTCCTTTTCTCTTTCTTTTCTTTACAATTTTTTATATTATAATATTCATTTTAATTATTAAACCTGAGTATACTATTAAATTATGCTCCTAATTGGTATAAAAAAAATATTATATTAGAAAACAATAGTAATCAATTGAAAATCGAACTCAACGAAACGACATTCATCAGAGTGATGACCCATTAAAGCGTGTAGACCCCTTAAAAGCCGACCAGGCCCAAACACCGACCATAACAGACCCGAAAATGCCCCGACCTCTACATGACATGTAAATAGCGGTTCAAACTCGATGCAAACTAAGTTAATTTGTTGGGTGAATACAACTCATTTTAAATGTATAGTAGTTATTCACTTTTAACATTTGTTCAACAAAATGTTAATATATGTAAAACATAGTTTTACTACCTGGATTCTTAAATGGTTTCTAAACAGAACATAGTCACTACTTGTCATGTACGCATTAGTTCTAACTGATATTTCAAATATTAAATAAAAAATAATTTTGTATATGTCATATTTTTGATTTTCATCGATAAATTTTCTATTTTATTACATTAATTTGACGTTATGTCAATCAATTTATGTTCGTTATATAATTTTTTCAAATTATTTGTAAAATCTTGTCTCTATTACCCTCACATTTTACTGTGGTAGCGGGTCGAGTATCCAACTCTTGTAGTTGAAGTGTAACATAGTCTCATCATATAACTTGAATCGTTGAATTAACTTTGACAAAATTCTCTGATTATTTAGGAGCTTAAGAAAGTTGTATATTTTAAGTTTCTTAGTTTCTCCCATGTGCACACAAATTTGAGGATAATCATATACTTATGACAAATAAATTAATAAATTGACTATAACAATCTATTATATACCACTTTTTACGAAATAGTACATACCACTTTTTACAAAATAGGTATATTATAAATATTTTGAGGTGGCAAAATAATGATTTATCTATTATGGCAAAACAAAACTTTGTTAGTGCATGCTCATAGATTTCAATAAGTCTTGCTTGTGACGGGGCGACCCGTCTCAAGCTTGCGACGGGTCAAATCCCTCTTACAAAGAGTAAGTGGCAAGGCAAGTGGGGGGCTTCATTTGTACCCACCCCCACTTGCTCTTTGTGAGGGGGATTTGACCAACTTGCGACGGATCGGTCCGTCACAAATGAGAATTTTTGCATAGACTTTAAAAATTTGTTTAAAACCATTCAACCTTAAATTAGATAGTTTCACGTGATTAGGAAAATAGATATATGGAGTATAATAACAAAATAGTAGAACTTAACTAAATGACTCAACCGTAAATGTCTTAGTTTGGTGGTTAAGGCGGAGGTATTGTGGATAATAGGTCCCACTCCATTGTTTGAATCCCTGTCTCTTCTATTATAATGCGACTGAGTGAACATTTTGAAAGACAAAAAAATGACTCAAAAGTGATTTTAAGCATGGACCATTAATACTTCATCCATGTTAAATTAAAGATGATAGAAAGTATTCTTTTTTTTTTTTTCGGTTGATTCACTCACCATTTTTTTCGCATTAGACCATCCCCAAGTAAAGGTCGCGCTAACTAGGTCGCGACCCGGTTTTACTCTTAATCCCACTTTAATTATCTTGACCTACTTTCACCCTCCCAAGCAGAAGGTCACGACCTAGGTCATCAATCCAATCATTTTTCAACTTTTTCAATCATTTCCTTTATTCTCTACCCCACTAAAACCTCTCTCTTAATTTTTTAATTACTACTTAGTACTTACTAACAAACTTATACTCCCTCATGTCCAATCAGAGCATGTCACCTCCTAGGTCACCAAAGAGGTCAATTTGAACAAAAGAGGTCACAAATTGACCTCTTTGACAAGATGGTCACAAGAAGGTCATGCTAATTTGCTTCCTAATCTTAGATTATCTTGCCCCAACAAGGTCATGACCTCCCTCATGACCTTGCTTGGGGATGGTCTTAGCGTTACTACTGCAAAGCAACAGTAATAATGGTCTGACATTATTGACTTGTACATGTAAAATGGATTTAAATTTTGAAATTAAGATTCCAAATGCACTAAAATAGGACAATTTTGAAAATCATAAATAATAGGGTGATTGTTTCCGAAAATGTTATTATGTCAAATTGTACTGCGGGTTTATAAAAACTATTACGTGAAATATACATACATTAAGTTAGAAAGAAAACCGATACACTATCGACTGTTTATAGTCCATTCAACACGAAATTGTAGACACGTAAATTTTGTATAAGTGCCACGTCGGAAGTCAAAGTCAAAATGTTGACCCGTCATAGAAAATGTAAACTAAAATAATTCATGTGGACGAAATTAAATTAAATTAGTCCATTTTAGTTATTTTAATCTGGCTCGCTTCCTAAAGTGACAAAATCCGATAAATGGGTCAAATTCACTAAACGGGTCAAGTTCGCCTAAATGGGCCAGAATACTCAAATGAGCTGAAGTGACTACCAAGTCCAAACCCACTAAGTACTAGGGTTTAAGAAGCTCTTCTCTATAAATACAAGGGTTCATCTTCATTTACAAGGGGAATGGAAAAAAGGATGAGAGAAAAGCTCAAAGCTACCAATCTCATAAATTCTTTCTACAAAGGCTCCACTTAAATAGAATGCCAAGCCATCGTCTCCAAGGATCGACATCGAAGATTCAAAGACTTCAAATCTCGTGTCATCGCCATCATTACCAAAAAGCTAAGCCAAACTATTGAAAGAAATCAAGTCTAACGACTTTCTTTCACCAAACTAAATCATCAAAGGAGAGCAAGTCCAGCGACCCTTCATCAAATCAAATCGTCTACGGAGATCAAGTCAAGCGACCCTCCATCAAATCAAATCGTCTACTGAGATCAAGTCAAGCGACCCTCCATCAAATCAAATCGTCTACGGAGATCAAGTCAAGCGACCCTTCATCAAATCAAATCGTCTAAGGAGATTAAGTCAAGCGACCCTCCATCAAATCAAATCGTCTACGGAGATCAAGTCAAGCGACCCTCCATCAAATCAATTCGTCTACGGAGATCAAGTCAAGCGAACCCCTCCATCAAATCAAATCGTCTAAGGAGATTAAGTCAAGCGACCCTCCATCAAATCAAATCGTCTACGGAGATTAAGTCAAGTGACCCTCCATCAAATCAAATCGTCTAAGGAGATTAAGTCAAGCGACCCTCCGTCAAATCGATCATCTTCTTATCCGACGTCAAGCACCCCAAATCGTACAGTCAATAGTGAAGAAAACACCATTTTCATAAAAGGAGAACCAAGTCATCGAGACCCTTCTTCACCATCATCATCAAACTCACGTGGAGATCGAATCAGCGGATTACATTAGAGATTGTACCAAAAATCATTCAAATTAATAAAAATTTACTTTGTTGCATTCTTTTGTGTTTTCTCTACTTTTTCCAGACTTAACGCAAATTTATTGTTACAAATTTGGCACGCTCGGTGGGACAATTTCTACCGCTCATCTCTTTCCCCAAATCAAAATTGTCGAAAAACTCATCTCAATGGCGTTAGTGAAGAATTCTGTCAAAAAGGCGATAAACATAGCATCCAAATCTAATGACGAAAGATATACGACCCTTGGTGAAATTTTTGGCGATCGAGTCATCCACACAAACACAAGGAGAGTTGAATTGCCCTCGACAACACAAACCAACGATATTGTTGCTTCCGTGATGGTGATTGGAACACTAACACTTGAACATGAACTGGAAAACATGAAGATTCGTCTTGAAGTACTCCAGAGGGAAAGTCAAGAAAAAGATGCTCAAATCGCCGCTCTTAAAATAAAGTTGGAGAAGCGACCGATTGTAGAAAATTCCAACGACTCAAAAGCCGGCAACGAGAGTGAAAAATCGAAGCATGATAACGACTCCGTGCAAGACGATGACGATGGCAGTTCAACAATCAACTCCTTTTCCGCTAAAAAAATCCAAGAGATGATCGCAAGAATTGTCAAAGAAAAGTTTGGCGATACTGCAGAAGACAACAATCTCTACACAAAACCATATACTAGAAGGGTTGATAGCTTTAAGATGCCTCTCGGATACAAGCCACCAAAATTTCAACAATTCGACGGAAAAGGCAACCCGAAACAACATATAACCCACTTTGTTGAAACATGTAACAATGCAGGCGCCGATAGTGACCTTCTTGTGAAGCAATTCGTTCGTAGCCTCAAAGGAATAGCGTTCGACTGGTACACTGATTTGGCGCACAAGTCCATCGACAATTGGGAGCAAATGGAAAAAGAGTTCTTAAAGCGCTTCTACTGCACTCGTCGAGTTGTTAGCATGGTCGAACTAACTAACACAAAGCAGAGGGAAGAAGAGCCCGTAATTGACTTCATAAACCTTTGGCGGGCACTAAGCTTAGAATGTAAGGATCGTCTCTCCGAAATTTCAGCAGTGGAGATGTGCATCCAAGGCATGAACCTGGACTTGGTTTATATTCTTCAAGGAATTAAACCAAGGACATTTCAAGAATTGGCGACTCGAGCTCATGACATGGAGATCACCATCGTAAGTCATGGGGGACAACTTTTCCGCCACTAAAACCTTGCAAAAAAAAAAATATATGGAGGATTCTCGATAAGTTATGGCCATTGTCAAAGTTGAGGTCACATCCTCCAATCAAAAATAAGACCTCCTTCAAATATTGGGGGCAAAGAAGCAAATCCACTCCTAAGCAAGAGGGAAAACTGCAACTCCAAAACTCCTAAGCAAGAGGCTAAATGGCAAGTCCAAGCTCCTAAGCACGAGCCTAAACTGCACACACACACACAAAAAAAAACTCCTAAGCAAGAGGCTAAACGGCAAGTCCAAGCTTCTACGCACGAGTCTAAACTACACACACAAAAAAAGGGGGAATTCAAAAGAAAAATTCCCCCACAAAAAAAAAAACTCCCCTCACAAAAAAAAAAAAAAACAAAATAAAATCCATGAACTACGCTGGTTTGATCTCGTGAAATGATTTTTCATTTTTTACGAGTACGTAGGCAGCTTGAGTTTTACTCGAGTCCGGCCAGACCTAAAAAAAACCCTCAAAGTATCATTTAAACGTCAAGTTCCAAACTGTCACATGATTTCTTCATGATATGCAATTTTGTAGTAAAAAAAAAGAAGGCTCGGAGAAAGCTTACAGCACCAAAGTCTTCAAAATTTCATGGTGAAAATTTAGAGAAAGCTAAAAAGCCTGAATTTTCGTCAAAAAAAAATAAAATAATAATTATTAAGGATAGGCGAAGTTCGAGAGAGCTTCCGAGCACTACGAGTCTACGACTATGCTGTAAATTATTGAAAACATGGAGAAAGCTCTCAAGCACCATATATTTCATCACATAATCAAAGATAGATTCGGAGAAAGCTTCCAAGTACCGAGACTTGTCGTAAACTTTGAATGACGAACATTTGGAGAAAAGCTCACAAGCACCAAGATTTCATCAAAATTAAACGATGAAGTTTGATCTGTATCCGGAGAAAGCTTTCAAGCACCGGGCCTTGCTATAAAATTTGACGAGTTGGACATAGCTCACATGCATTAATTAATTCTTCGACGACATACTTGTAGATTTAGATCTCGAGAAAGCTCCCAAGCACGAGGTTCTCATCGTAAAAGTCGAGCAATGAACATTGACAATTACTATGTGGTCGTTCCAAAAAAAAAAAATCATCAAATGATTGATTCTTTGTCAAATGATTGATTCAAAGAGTGTTACTCGAAGAAAGCTTCTGAGCACCTTCTCTATTTTTTAAGGAGTGGATTTTCACTTCAAAATTCAACGAAGAAAGCATACAAACATTGATTCTTCGTCAAAATGATCAGACAGTTTATTTCTTTGAGAATGCTTTTTTTAGCACAGAAAAAAAAATCGTCAACACAAGAAGAAAATGACGAGAAAATTTTGTTTTGTTCTCGACAATCCAGGCTATTAATATTCCCAAAACAAATAAAAAAATTCCATGGTGATAATTTGTAAAATCGTTTCGAAAACAAATCATCATCATCAACCTTGTTATTATTTTGGATGGCGAGACAATCGTCCGATTCTAGCTATGTTAGAAGCAACGAACAAGAACAAGATGGCCGCACTCAAACAGGGTGTTGGACAAGCTGGGTAATATAGCATGAGCACCATCAGTACCAGTATAGTGGCATTGGTCAAGTCCGTTCTGGTTTGGTCAGGGCCTGGCCAGGAAATTGAGATGAACAACCAAGTCTTGCTTTGAAATGGACATTGATGTTGCTGCTGCACGCAAGGAGTCCAGCAAGGTAATTGTTACGTTGACAGAAAACGAGTGTTCATGCTGCTATTGTGTCAAGAGGAGGCTACCTAAACTGACATGGCGACATCGTCTCGAATCTCGATATGCATGATGACCTCAACTCGATCAAAGTGATGAGATGGTGGCTGCCTTTTGCGGCACTTGCGAAAAAAAAAAATTCCAAATTGCTGATTTCAATGGTTGAGCAGATCGAGATCGAAATGGTGATGAATCGGTTCAGCGGCTCTGCTGGTCTTACTGAGCAGATCATTGCATTTCACAACTACCCCAGTAAACCAAGGTATGGCACTTTTACGGGGAGTTGAGTGTGTCCATAAAAGTCGCCTACTCGTGTAAAGAAGCAGCATAATTGCCGATAGTAGCGCTGTCTTTCCAAATAGCATGAATGCAGGGCTCTAGGCTCGACGTTTAAAAATAGGGTGACTTCGTGTGCTCGATCGGCTTGGAACTGGCTACTAGCTTCGAAATGGAGTCGCTTCGCCAGAGTGTTGTGGTCACGCTTGAAATGGCATTAATGACATATGACTTTTCTACGGTCTGACCGAAACTGTTTTGTCCATGCCTAGTGATGGTCGATGGTGTCGATCTGGATCATTTAGCATCGTCAGTATGCCGAAGAAGAAATAAGGGCACTTTTACGGGAGTCGACAGTCTCCTTTAAAGTCGCCTTCATCTTTCTTAATGACAAAGAGGGCATCCATGTCTGGGGCAGAATAGCTACTTACAATGGACTTCGTCTCGCTGCGCATCACGGCTCCATGACGCCAAAGTACCTGCCAAAAAAAAAAAAAATAAAAAAAAAATAATAGGCAAATTCATGTGAGCTGATCACGACCAGAGCTCGTACTGAAACAATGTCGTAACAGTCACGCTTGAAATTGAAGTCGGCGTCAAAGACAAGGGTGGCTTTTGCGTGGTCTGGCCGGAAACAATGTCGTCCTTATCAGGTGATGGTCAAACGATGCTGTCGGATTGAATAAATTACCATCAGAAGTATGATAAAGTACGAAGTAAAGCGGTGGGTAAGTGTTAAACATACGACAAGATACGACCCATCTTCTTATTCATATCTTACGAGTTTATATACAACATTACAAGCTTCGGTTACGGAACTCTAATAGCCAGAGGGCACTCCAATGGCCAAAGGTCACAACATTAATAATAATATTAATACAAGTATTAACACAAGTAATAATAGTAGAATAATGGCTTGTTACCCCCCTCAAGTTGGAGCGTACGGATTATAGATGCCCAACTTGACCACTAAAGTCGTAAACTGCGAAGCACCCAAAGCTTTTGTTAAAATGTCAGCAAGTTGAGTGTTAGTAGGAACGTAGGACGGTGCGATCAATCCATCCTTGATAGCATCACGAACAAAATGACAGTCAATTTCAATGTGTTTGGTACGTTCATGAAACACCGGGTTTTTGGCGATGTGTAAAGCCGACTGGCTATCACATGAAATCGGAACAGCGGCGGAACGATCAATACCCAGGTCTTTTAACAAACCAGAGATCCACTTAATTTCACATGTCACTGCAGCTAAAGACCGATATTCTGCCTCAGCAGACGAACGAGAAACAGTAGGCTGTTTTTTGGTTTTCAACGACACAATGGAGGAGCCTAAGCAGACAACCCACCCGGTCAATGACCGGCGTGTAAGGGGGCATGCGGCCTAGTCAGAGTCACACCAACCAGCAAGGTTGAGGGTAGCATCAGAACGTAACAAAATTCCTTGACCCGGAGACCCCTTCAAGTATCTAATAGTACGAAGAGCAGCTTCCCAATGGGCAAGTCGGGGCGCATGCATAAATTGGGATAAGACATGGACAACATATGTGAGATCGGGGCGAGTGGCAGCAAGATATACCAATCGACCAACCAACCTACGATATGATTCTGGGTCGTCAAGTAACGAACTAGTGGTACACCCGAGGGAATGATTCTGCTCGATAGGAGTGGTGCACGGTTTGCTCCCAAGATAACCGACTTCAGAAATTATATCTAAGGCATACTTCCGTTGACATAAAAAAATGTCGTTCGAATTTCTGGCCACTTCTATGCCTAAGAAATATTTTAATGGACCAAGATCTTTCATGTGAAAACAAGTATGAAGGTAGTCTTTGAAGGAATTTATGGAGGTGAGATCATTACCCGCCACAATAAGATCATCAACATAAATAAGTACGGTCAAACGAATTCGTCCTTTAACGAAGACAAATAACGAATAATCATAATAACTTTGCTTGAACCCATAATCCTTCAATGCAATCCCTAACTTGGCAAACCAACACCGCGGTGCCTGCTTCAACCCATATAATGACTTACGTAATCGACAAACCATACCTGAATTAGTAGACTGAAAACCGGGTGGAAGGCGCATATAGATTTCTTCATCAAGGTCTCCATGAAGAAAGGCATTGTGCACATCCATTTGATGGAGAACCCAATTTTGAGTAGCTGCTACGGCAAGGAAAGTTCTCACGGTGCTCATTTTAGCCACAGGAGCAAACGTTTCATCATAGTCCACACCCTCTGTTTGATGATTGCCAAAGACCACTAACCGAGCTTTTAACCGCTCAATAGTAGAATCCGACTTGTACTTGATTTTGTACAGCCATTTGCTACCAAGAGCTTTCTTACCCGGTGGCAGATTTTCTAGTGTCCAGGTGCCATTATCAACAAGAGCTTTCATTTCTGCTTCCATAGCCTTACGCCACCCTTCCTCCTTAATAGCTTCTTTAAACGATCGAGGTTCTTTGTGAGTACTAATAGCTGTCATGAAAGTACGGTGTGCAATAGAAAATTTTTCACTATTTACATAATTGACAAGAGGATACGGCATACCTGAGAGTGGTGATGGCACAGAGACGTGAACATGATTGGACGAAGATGGACTATCATTACCACGTATCGTAGACTCAACCACGTAATCTCGTAGATTGGAATTTGCAAATTTACGACGATGTCCTTTCCCTAACACAGGTTCAGGACCAACACACTCGGGCTCTACAACCCCCCGGGCCATCGGGGTCGTGGCTGTTTCTTCCTCCCCTGTTGTGGGAGACATTTCTGAGTCTAACCCAAAACCGGGCGAGGGTTGATCAGCTGGATCATTGTCGTCCCAATCAACAATGACATCATCAATGGAGTCGTGAAGAGATATGGGGGGCGACTCAGGCTCGTCAAGAAGTGGGAACTGATTCTCATAAAACACGACATCACGTGAGACAAAAAACTCACTCGTGTCAAGATCATACAAATACCATCCCTTTTTCCCGGAAGGATATCCCAAAAAAACAAACTTGCGGCTTCGGCTGGCAAATTTATCAGTCTTGGCCCTTTGATTGTGAGCAAAGCAAAGTGAGCCAAAGACTCTAAGACGATCGAATGGTGGGGGTGAATTAAATAACACTTCATATGGGGTAATACCGCCAAGAAGAAGTGAAGGGGTACGATTAATAAGGTGAGCCGCAGCTAAAGCACATTCCCCCCAAAATTTTATTGGTAGGCCGGCCTGAAACCGCAAAGCCCGGGCCACATTAAGAATATGTTGATGTTTTCGCTCCACACGACCGTTTTGCTGCGGCGTACCAACACATGAGGTCTGAAAAATTATGCCGTGTTCAATGAAGTACTTTTTGAGACAATTAAATTCCGTACCATTGTCACTCCGAACAATTTTAATCACGGCAGAAAATTGACGGGCAATCATGGCAGAAAATTGAATAAATTTATCATAGACCTCAGTTTTATGACGCAATAAAAATATCCAAACACCCCGAGAAAAATCGTCCACGAGAGTAAGGAAATATCGTGCTTCACATGATGACGGAGGGTCATACGGCCCCCAAAGGTCACAATGGACAAGTTCAAAAACACCTTTACTTTTATTACTGCTTAAAGGAAAACTGGTACGGACATGTTTGGAGCGATGACAAACCTCACAAGGTTTAATTAAATCGTCTTTACTTTTATTAATAAACGGAAGCAAGTTCACTACTTTTCCGGAAGGATGCCCAAGTCTCTTGTGCCATAGAGAAACTGAAGAGCCCACATCAATTTTTCCCGTGAGAATAAATGAGTCTTGACGTAGGTAATATAGTCCATCCAAACGGTCACCCGTGCCAATCACCGCTCTCGTAAGCCGGTCCTGTATAGTACAACAATTAGCATGAGTGACCACTTCAAAATTATGAGCATCACAAAGTTGTGAGACTGAAATTAAATTACAAAGTAAACTTGGAACAAAAAGAACAGGATCAATAGTCAGAGTAGGTGTAAGGACCACACGCCCCACTACTGAAGCATTGACTTGTGTGCCATCAGGAAGACCAATAGCACGACTAGGCACCTGTCTCACATCAAGAAGCACACTATAATTACCGGTTACATGATGCGAGCAACCGCTATCAATTATCCACTTACCAGAAAAATTGTGGGACGGAGTACCATAGACCGTGACGCCGTCTGCTCTGTCAACAGTGGCTTGCACCGCATTACTGGATTCGGCCTTTTGCTCATAACTGGACCCGTCACCACGAGAACTGCCAGTCCGTCCCTCGCCACGACCAAAACCACCACGGCCAGAATTGAAAGAGCCTCCACGGCCAGAACTGTTGCCGCCCCTTCCTGATCCCCCTTTTTGTGGTTTTTTAATCCCTTTTAAGTCATACCACCAATCGGATAATTCATCAAGAAGATCGAAACACATGCTTCGATCGTGACCACGACGTTTGCAATGGGTACATATTAATTTCTGACGCTCGGAACGAGTCATTTGAGAGGGATGACGGGGCAGATTGGTGGTGAGGGTAGGTCCTGACTGAACAGCAAAAGATGAGACATCAGTGGAGGGGTTTGCTGTTTGATTGAAGCCTCGGACCCGCTCCTCCTGAGAAATAAGGTTGAAGGCCCGGTGGAGGGTAGGCAGGGGGTTTTGAGACAGCAATACAGATCGCAAGGGGCCATACAAGGAGGGTAGCAGACCGACTAAGAATTTGTGAAGACGGTCTGACTCTCGCCTGTCACTGTGTTGCTTACCAACGTGACAATCACATTTGCGACATTGACAGGAAATAAGGGGTTCAAATTTATCCATGGCATCCCATAATTGACATAACTTCCCGTAATACACGACAATGCTCATATTTTCAGTTTGACGGCAGTCTTGCAAGTCGGATTTAAGAAGTTGTATTTTTGAGCCATCAATAACATTAAAACGTTCATGGAGATCGTCCCATAAACGCTTGGCATCATCATAGTTAGGTAGAAGAGACTTTACCTCGGGGTCGATAGTATTCATCAGCCACGAGACAAGGAGAGAATGGACGGTCTCCCAGTCGTCCGCCGTGCACGGAGGTTGTGGTTCATTGATGGTGCCATTGAGGAAGCCGAACTTACGACGAGCCTTCAAAGCCGTACGGACAGAGTAGGACCATTCATCAAAATTGGTGAGCGTTAACCGAACGGTGGTGATCTTGTCTCCAGGCTTGTCGTTTGGACCAACATAGTAAGGAGAGGCAGGGTCTATTTTGGTGGACTTATCGTCGTCGCCGACAGCCATGACGAAAGGCTGTACAGGTGGGTTTAGCTTTCTTTCTTTCTTTTTTTTTTTTCTTATGTGTATGAATTGTCTGATACCATGTTAAACTTACGACAAGATCGATACGACCCATCTTCTTATTCATATCTTACGAGTTTATATACAACATTACAAGCTTCGGTTACGGAACTCTAATAGCCAGAGGGCACTCCAATGGCCAAAGGTCACAACATTAATAATAATATTAATACAAGTATTAACACAAGTAATAATAGTAGAATAATGGCTTGTTAGTAAGAGACCACAGGAGCTCCGTCGTCTTCGTCTTATCAAAAGAACCCTTGACACGAGTCATATAGTTGCTTCGGCCCGTACAACTGTAAAAGGTGATATTTCCATGAAAATAGTGACCAAGTACCTACACAAATCAAACAAAAAAAAAAGGGAAAGAATCAGTTTAGGTTCGTCACTTCGTTTCATTGGTACCTTGACATTTCAGGCTCGCTTAATTCGCGTCATGGCATCGCTGGCTCGTCTCATCAATGGCGTGGCATCACATGTTTTCTTCTTCGGTGTCGTCACATCGCCAATTTGGTCGGCCTCTCGTCATCTTCAGTCATGTATTCAGTTGGCTACGGCGAGGAGAACAATCTTCGCAGACCCTCTATTTATACACCGGAGAAAGACGTCTATTGGACTTCAATCATAGAAACTAAAAGATATGGAATACTCAGAAGATTTCTAGTCCATGGAAATATTGGAAAAAAAAAGATATCAAAATACCCGTGAATAACAGAGTATTTTAGCTGTAATTTATCCCATTTGGTATGAAAATCTTTTTGAGGATAAGAACATTGATTTCCAAATCAAAATATCTAATTCTAAGGTAAGCAGCCAAATTCTACGAAAGCGGTCCAATGATATAATCATGTTCATTGTCAACCTATTAAGATGCCAAGGAAATTAATTATCCTTGCGCTAATGGTTTGATTACCTAAGCCGATTCACAAGTCGAAGAAAATAATTCGAGCCCCGATCACGCCTAAACACTGAATTTGTGTACGTGATCAAGTCTCGAGGGGGCAATTTGTAGACACGTAAATTTTGTATAAGTGTCACGTCGGAAGTCAAAGTCAAAATGTTGACCCGTCAAAGAAAATGTAAACTAAAATAACTCATGTGGACGAAATTAAATTAAATTAGTCCATTTTAGTTATTTTAATCTGGCTCGCTTCCTAAAGTGACAAAATCCGATAAATGGGTCAAATTCACTAAACGGGTCAAGTTCGCCTAAATGGGCCAGAATACTCAAATGAGCTGAAGTGACTACCAAGTCCAAACCCACTAAGTACTAGGGTTTAAGAAGCTCTTCTCTATAAATACAAGGGTTCATCTTCATTTACAAGGGGAATGGAAAAAAGGATGAGAGAAAAGCTCAAAGCTACCAATCTCATAAATTCTTTCTACAAAGGCTCCACTTAAATAGAATGCCAAGCCATCGTCTCCAAGGATCGACATCGAAGATTCAAAGACTTCAAATCTCGTGTCATCGCCATCATTACCAAAAAGCTAAGCCAAACTATTGAAAGAAATCAAGTCTAACGACTTTCTTTCACCAAACTAAATCATCAAAGGAGAGCAAGTCCAGCGACCCTTCATCAAATCAAATCGTCTACGGAGATCAAGTCAAGCGACCCTCCATCAAATCAAATCGTCTACTGAGATCAAGTCAAGCGATCCTCCATCAAATCAAATCGTCTACGGAGATCAAGTCAAGCGACCCTTCATCAAATCAAATCGTCTAAGGAGATTAAGTCAAGCGACCCTCCATCAAATCAAATCGTCTACGGAGATCAAGTCAAGCGACCCTCCATCAAATCAATTCGTCTACGGAGATCAAGTCAAGCGAACCCCTCCATCAAATCAAATCGTCTAAGGAGATTAAGTCAAGCGACCCTCCATCAAATCAAATCGTCTACGGAGATTAAGTCAAGTGACCCTCCATCAAATCAAATCGTCTAAGGAGATTAAGTCAAGCGACCCTCCGTCAAATCGATCATCTTCTTATCCGACGTCAAGCACCCCAAATCGTGCAGTCAATAGTGAAGAAAACACCATTTTCATAAAAGGAGAACCAAGTCATCGAGACCCTTCTTCACCATCATCATCAAACTCACGTGGAGATCGAATCAGCGGATTACATTAGAGATTGTACCAAAAATCATTCAAATTAATAAAAATTTACTTTGTTGCATTCTTTTGTGTTTTCTCTACTTTTTCCAGACTTAACGCAAATTTATTGTTACAGAAATGTTAGACATAATTTGTGATTTTTAGTCTATACTCCGTTCTATATGGAATGTTGGAGGTAATTTGTGATGGAAGTCGACCAATTTAAAGAATCACGTGCTAAATTTAAATACAGAGTAATATTTATTTAGAAGAATGTAGAAATTTGCAGTAAGATTACATTTTACAGGCTATGATAATCATATTAATTCAGTTACATTGTTTCCAAATCATATACGGATGACTTACTTTGTACGTCCTTTTCAATCATGGTTTGTGATTTTTGTAAATATGTAATTCAATTATATTGTTTCCGAATATAATATCATTATAAAGTCGTGATCATAAATATAAAATTGTGGTTTGTGATTTTAAAAAATATGTAATTCAATTATATTGTTTCCAAACATAATATCATTTTACAGTTTTGACCATAAATATAGTCATTTTTACAGGATATATACATTTCAATTTGAATTGCAAATCATTATACTATTTTGCTTATAAATGTATCCATTTAGTCTAATACTCCCTCCTATTCTCAATAACATTCCCCATTTCTATTTTCGTCTATTCACAATACTTTCCCTATTTCTTTTTTTGGTAAGTTTTTGTGTGGTCCAAATTTAATTGTATGGTGAGTTAGTGTATTTGTGTGGTCCAAATCAATATATATATATATATATAAAATAGGCTTTTTTCAAGGCACCAGAGACACTCCAACTGCAGCAGGAGCTCACCCAAGGGGTCTTGATGATCAAACCACAAATAAGACAAGCCTGACCCCAAGGACCCCTCAGATGGAAGCTCAAGTTACAAGGTCCAAACAACAAGCTATGACAAGCCAAGATCAAGCCAGGCCAAGCCACACCAGTGAGGAAGACAGTCCAGGGCTCAACAACCCATGCCAAGCCCCAACACAACCCACATTACCCACACAAGACAGAAACAAAGCCATTCAGGCCCAGGCAGACCAATTAACAAACCCTGCATCTAGGAGGTACACCAGGACATCCCAACCACCCCCACCATGGCCTACCATCAAGCCAACCCACTAAGCTACAAGTTTGTCCAGGACAAACCCTTTTGAAGTCTAGCAAAAACTCATGAAACAGACACCCCAAGTTAGAGTCCAGTAAACAATTAAAACAGAGAAGGTACAAGTCAGATTGTGGCTTCCTTTTGCTTAAGTCAACTTGTCCTCGTCCAAGGCAGGTCTTATCTAAGTTCTAATAAGAGTAGAGAGTCCCAAGGAGCAGCAACACATCCAGGCAAAGCAGCAAGGCAACAAGAACAACAGATTTCCATTTCAGGAAAACTCCAAAACTGCTTTATTTGCTTTTTGTTCAGTCTGTTTTTGTGTCTTGTGTCTGTTCTTTATAGTTGTTGAGCTCGTCCTATTGTGAGGCTCTTAATTAGTGTCAGTAGTAGTAGTTTGAATCCTAAGTTGGCCCTTGGATGATCTGTACATCCAATGGCTCACAAGATATCAGCCTCCCTATATAAGGAGGTCTTGTATGTTTATTTCAGGCAGACTTTATGAATGAATTAACTTTGAGAAATCCCTCAAATATATCAAACTTGTGCTAAGAGCTGTAGTTTGAAACAAGCCTGATACATCTTCAAGGTGTTTGATCAGTGCCTTGTCTTGTGAGTCAAGTTATATATGTGCCTTGCTGTGGTTAACTTGCTTGCTGTTGAGTCTAGTCTAGGGTGTTTGTGCTTTGCTGTAACACTTGAAAGCTGTCTCTAAACTAGTCTTTGAGTCCCTTCTCTTGTGCTATGCTGTAGGGGAGCTTCTCTAAGTCATATCCTTTGAATTTCAGTTGATATAAATCACTCTCTCTAAAACAGCCTCCATTTCTATTTGAGTTGTTGTCAGTTTAAGTGAGTCTAGTCTAGCATCCATCAAAACTTGTAAACCTTAGTAGTTTACACTCCACCAACTTTTTTGGAACTCTTTTTATTATTATTATTATTATTATTTTATTTTTATTTTTTATTTTTTTTTATTATAAGATGCGCGCAGCTTTCATTCAAATAAAATGTAAAATTTACAAGAAGTTGGTGGGGAGCCGAGAGACAATCTGGGCCCCCACCCCCTTAGCTATAGAAAAACTAAGCCTAGTAAAGATATAAGCGGCCACCCGAGCCCCAGCATCCTGAGATACCGAGAATTTCTGGATCCGCTTGAGCAAGTCAACAGCATCCGAGCCCAGCTCTCCAAGCGAAGAGAAAGAGAAGGGTAGGAAACCATAGCCAGCAACCGCGCATAAATCTCCATACTTAGCACATTTGCGCTGAGCAGCATCAGCGACAACCCGTCCCGGCACAAAATCGGACATCCCAGTCTAAGTCAAGGGGGAAGACCCTGTCAAATCAACACACACATCACGCCCTCTGTCCCAGGAATAAAGTAGCAAATCCGCAGGACGAAGAGATCCGCCATGCCCGTCAACCAAACCGATATCAACCTCCTTGCCCGTAGAAATACCAGACCTATAACAAATGTCAAATAAGGTGTCACGAACGAGGTTATGCCGATGCTTAACCCCCACTGTACCAGTACAAGAAACAGCATGGTACCCATAAATATCATCAGTAAAAACCCGAGAGCAGGCAGGACAAGGCCTAGATACCACGAATAACGGAATACCCAGTCGATACCCAAGCACACTACGGTAAGTCCTACCGTTCATAGTCTGACCCAACCCAGAGATAGGGACCGCACGCAACCAATCAGAGGAGTGGGTACCCTGCTGAGACTTCCATAACGCAAGCTGGCACGGTGTTAAAGAGAAAACAGATTCTGCAGTAGCAGCAATCCTCGCAAAATATATATCTGCCAGTTTCTTCATAAGTTTGGGGGCAGCGATTTCACTAGGATCACGTAAAAAGGCAGAACCTGTAGTCTCAGAGAACACCCGCAAGGCATCATCGAAAGTAGGACCAGCATGCACAATACCAGAAGGCCGTAGAAGCTTAGCCTGCAAATCGGCAGACTGCAAACGGGACGCCAAAAAAGCATAGTGCAAAACATCCCCGGTAGCATAAACACCGAGCCCACCAAGATGAAAAGGGAAAGTGGCAAGGCGCCACTGCCAATCCCCAAAACCCGGTCCGGACGCGGTGATAATGCGTTCCAAGCTAGAACGAAGTGTTGCATCAAAACGAAGATGGACAGACCCAAAAACTCTCGGCGAACAGGTACGGAGGGTAAAGTAGAGCTTAGATATACCCGTACAAGCTCTAAGCAGAAGCAACTCACATTGCGGGTCCTCAATCCTAGCAACTAAATCCATAAGCGCGATGGTCTTAGTCACTCTCTTCGCCACAAGCTCACTGCCAAAACTAGAGCAAGTACTGACAGGCCCACCCAAAACAGAAACACCACGCAAAGGCCGGGCAATGGAAGGAGGGAAAACACCAGGAAAACGACTCCGGGGATCCTCAGTAGGCCAAAAAACCTCAGTCTTAGCGACATTAAGATAGAGACCAAGCTGAGGGCCATCTGCCATAATCAAATCTAAAACCTTCCCCGCCTCCAAAGTATCCCCTACAATGGTGCCATCATCTAAGTACCAAGCCTGCACACTCAAATCAAAAGAGTCTCGTATCTTGCACACCAAGGGATGCAAAACCAAAGCGAAAAGCAAGGGTCCCAAAGGATCACCCTGCTGGACTCCCTGACAAGACCACAGACAATGTTCCCCATAAAAAAGACGGGCGGGACTAGAGTAACAGAACTCCACCCAACGGGAAAGAATCGGGCAACGACGGCGAACTTCCAGAAGCATGGTGACACGATCAACAAGGTTGAAAGCATTCTGGAAATCAACCAGCAACATAGAAAGCCCCACATCCCCACCACGAGCCTCAATGAACCGATTCAAGGCATGCAAGACAGCCTCTCCTCCACCGGACACCCCTACCCCAAACTGAAGACCATCAAAATAAGAAAACAAAGATTAAATCTATATTTCCCTTAGTGTAGGCTGTGTAGGCAACTTCTTCCAACTTTCCTTTTTGTTGCCAAATTCCTTATCACACGTTTTAATATATGAATTGAAATATACTTATTATAATCAAACACCTCTTTTTAAATAATTAACAAATATATGATATACCATATATGACAATTCTTCCATATACACCTCTTTTTAAATAATATAAACAAATATATGATATACCATATATGACAATTTCTTCATATAGAAAACTGAAATATTCCTAAATATATGACAATTCTTCCATATAGAAACAATATATACTCCTAATACGAATCAAATATAGCTCTATCAAATACTATATAAAGAACCCTTCAGCCATCAGAAACTCATAACCAATCTCATACAGCAGTAGCATCCTGAGAATAAGCAAACATGGCTCCAAGGTATGTCTATGACTTCCTTTATTTTGTTACCTGCATTAGATATTCAAAAAACTAATATTATAATATTGTATACATAATATTGTTCCTGAGTATACAGAAAAACGAAGTTTCTAATATTGTTCCTGAGTATACAGCAAAACGAAGTTGTCAGCTCTACCACAACTTTTGTCCTATTTGACAAAAAAGCAAAAAGAATTGTTGGACAAGATGCGCTTAGTCTATATGACTCTTTGCCAATAGAGGTATCTATATGTCTTCCTATCTCCTATAGCGTTTCTTAACCTTTACTCAAGCAAAATTCCATTAAGCTCTTCTTTCCTAAAACCTAGGATGAAGATGATGAAGACTACAATCATGTTCCAGAACTACTTCACAGCACTTTTGTTGGAAAGGAATTTTCTTTCAAAATAAAGATTGCTCCATTTAACCACGGTGCAAAGAAAAGAAATAGCTTTAACATCATCGACATCACAGAAGATACTACTAGAGAGGTAATTGTTATATCCTCATTGCTCTTCTGAAAGTTATTACTTCAACACTACAACCGAACCAAAAAATAGACACTAACCACAATTTTAATATGAACAGACCCGTTCCAAAGCAATTATACAATCAAAACGGCCACGTCAGGTTCAAGTACTGGACGATTCAGAAGACGAGGAACTGACTAGCCCGGAAGATGATAACAAGAGGACCAGGAGACATCCCAGCGAGGAATGAGACACTACTATCTGCTACCAGCTTCTTAATACCCTCTACGTATTTTTAGGATTTATTTCATTGTTCAGCATCTTTTTGTTCCCAAGCCTATATATTAGTTTTTGATTGATACCGTAATTTCATATACGAGTATGTCCGTGCCTATATATTAGTTTTTGATTGATTGATTTATTTTTAGTTTGTCTGCCCGTATAGTCTTATACAAAAACAGTGTGCTAACGAAAACACTACCTCAGTCAGCATGCACAAAAAAGGCTATCTGATAGTAAACTCCTTTGCTATACAATTGAGAACTTTACTCTCGATCGTCTTCCAGTAATCGTGCCCCTCTTCAAGTTCCCATAGTACTGGACCGCAACAGACATTACCCATATCCCTGTCACAATAAAAAGAAAGTATAACGTATGGCAGTTAACATTTAATCATACAAATACCCTACAACTATCATACTATCAGAGTCGTTTCCTAGGGAGTACATGTAGACATCAAATGTTATAATTATTGCCCTTTGAGGACATCCCCGCTCCCCTCTGGGTCTGCTCCCCGTCCCCATGAGCTGACATACGGGGGGATCTGTAATCGGGCAGCTATATACAACCACCGTACTCCAGCCACTTTATTATTGACGTAGACATTTTATAGAAAAAGACCTGTCTCCGTTAGGATAACAATCACTTAACCTAAGCGTCTGTAGTAATGGCTGAGTGTCAACTGAAACTTCAGCCCAACTAAGTAATTGTGGTATAGTCAAATTCTAACATGGGAAGCTGGAAACAAGAAATATATTACACAAAAAACTTGCAGGGGCAGACACAGGATAGGTATTGACTGGCCATGTATTTACAACTTTCTATAACTACTAAGACTTGCCATGTGTTTGCAGTTTCCTATGACTACTCGATAACAGTAATTAGGTATCTGAACTTCTATAGAGCTACGTGATTGTGGTATAGTCAGATTCTAAAGCAGAAAGTTTGAGACATGAAACATACTAGAATACAAACTTGCAGAGACCAGACACAGGGTAGTTATTTACTTGCCATATATTTACACTTTCCTATAACTACTGAGAATTGCCATATATTTATGGTTACCTATAAATACTAAATAACAAGAACTATTTATCAATATAAATAGGGTGTAACAGGGTCAAATAGAAGATCATATTGTCAGACAAAGAAAATAAAACAACCTGAAGAAACCACCTCTCCCACACAAGACGTCTAGTGCCGGCAGTGATGGAGGGAGAGAGTAACCGAGTCAAACGCAAGAGGGTTGTCAGAGCAAGCAAAAGTAAGCGAATAAGAGTTGTTCAGCATGTCGGCGAGTAGTCTGACTCTGTCGAGATCCCTGAAATAGGTAGTTAAACTACACCTCTTATATTCCTTTATTTACGTTAATCCCGATTGTACACCATACACATTATGCTTATTACCTACACCACAGGATTAGTAGAAGCAAGTTACCTGTACGCTCGAGATGCTGATTACCAATGCCAGATTTGTGATGCGATTATGTGGTACGACGAGAGGTTGAAAAAGACAAGTACAATGCGAAATACCAGGTTCAACATGTGCTGCAGAGACGGCAAAATCCGATTACCGAAGCTCAAAGATCCCTCTGAGCTCCTGCGTGAGCTGTTGACAGGCCAGAATAAAAAGTCACAAGAATTCAGGAAGTTAATTAGAGTATATAATTCGTGCTATGCATTCACGTCCATGGGAGCTAAAATCGATCATTCTATTAACATGAGGCCAGGTTGCTACGTCTTCAGGATAAGTGGTCAGGTTCTTCACCGTATGGGTGCATTGCTCCCTGACGAGGGCGCACAACCCTCATACGCACAGCTATATGTGTACGATACATCAACCGAGATAATGATGAGGGAAAAGGCTGTCGGCAAAAATGAAGGAAGCCCAAGTCTAGATCAGGGTCTACTCGAAAATCTTCGGGGTATGCTGGATGAGAACAACCCGCTCGCTAAGGTATTCCGTATGGCGAGGGATAGGCTACAGGAGGAAGGTACTTCTAATCTATCCATTAGGTTATTAGGGACAAGAAAGCCGAATGACAGAGTATACAATAACCCCACAACTTCTGAAATAGCTGCCCTGATTGTGAACGACACGAGTGACCAGACTCGGGGGAGGGATATTGTAATTGATCACAAAGTAGGGGGGCTGAGGTCTATAAGTGAATTACATCCTTCCTATATGGCACTTCAATATCCGTTACTGTTTCCCTACGGGGAGGACAGTTACCACACAGGGATCCAATATCACATACCCGAGGGAACACAGCGGAAGGGCAAGAGTAGGGATGGCAGTGGGTTCAAGACCCGACCCAAACCCGTCGGGTCGGACCCTAATGGGTCGGGTATGGGTCTTAATTTTCAAGACCCGAACGGGTAAGGGTCGGGTATGGGTCTTGGATAATATTTTCGGGTCCGGTCCGGGTTTGTTTCGTAGGACCTGGACCTGACCCGTAGACCCGTATAATTTTTTTTTTTAAAAAAAAAAAAAACCTAAATCTATCAAATAAACGCAGCCACCACTCCACCAGCCACACAATTCACAAATACACAAACACAAGTACACAAGTACACAACTACACAACAACTCTAACCCTAAATCCCCAACTACTCACCTACCTCTAATCTAACCTGACGACGGCCGCCGCCGACGGACGACGACGCCGGACAACGACAGACAACGACGCAAAAGTAACAGCAACAGCAGCAAGTTCGTCGATAGATCTCTCAATTTTTACGGTTTTTGTTTCTTTTTTTTAATCCTTCAATTACTTTGATACTTTCTACTTAAGGACTCTAAACTGATTTGTTGTTCGTCGACGGGTTTGTTTCTCATTTGTTGTTATGATTTCATCAACTCTAAACTTTCTTTGTGTTTGGTATTTGTAAGAAACTAATGATTTTGTGAAGACTTTGTATTTCATTTGCGGTTTTGTAAACAATTTGAATGGCACTTTTGGACTTATGGTGTAATTTGAATGACTACTGCCTATTGTAAGTGTGGAGTTTAAATTGTCAAAAAAACAAAATTACACTAGCTATTGTAAGTGTGGTAAGGAGTTCAAATTGTCAATTTCACAAGTGCTTTCACTAGACCCGCGGGTAGACCCGACCCGGACCCGGACCCGTTGGGTATGGGTATGGGTCCAATTATTTTGGACCCTTTAGGGTACGGGTCGGGTATGGGTCCAAGGTACGGGACACGGGTCCGGGTCCGGGTCCTACTGGACTCGACCCGGACCCGACCCGTTGCCATCCCTAGGAAAGAGAGACTGTGTTACAATGAGGGAGTATTATGCGTATCGAATTCAGCAGAGAGAGAACGGGGGTGGTTCTATGGTACATTCCGGTAGACTGTTCCAGCAATTGCTGGTTGATTGTTGTTGTGCAATAGAGTCCGAGCGACTCTGGTACATTCGAAATAATCAAGATAAATTCAGGTGCGATGTGTTAAATAATATATGTGACGCGTTCACACAGGGGGATAGCCTGGGTTTGTCAGTGGGCAAGAGGGTGTATCTTCCACCTTTTACAGGTAGTCCAAGGTACATGCAACAGAACTATCAAGATGCAATGGTTGTCTGTAGATGGTTCGGCAACCCGCACCTATTCTTAACTTTCACAGCAAACCCTAAGTGGTCTGAGATCGAAAATGCCCTGAAGCGTATGGGTGGTCAAAAGGCCGAAGACAGGCCAGATATTGTGGCAAGGGTCTTCAAAATTAAGTTGCGCCAACTGATGCACGTATTGAAGCAACATGAGTACTTCGGCCCTACGCTAGCAGGTATGATTTTATGTGTTGATTTGTACTACTAAAATATTTAGACGGCTAACAAGGAGAATTTCAAATGCAGATATATACACTATAGAGTTCCAAAAGAGGGGCTTACCTCATGCACACATTCTGTTGTGGTTGAAGAGGGATACTCCAGAGGTAACAACGGACTTCATCGACACGATAATCCACGCGGAGATACCTGACATTTCCAAGCAGCCGAGGTTGTATGAGATGGTCTCAAGATATATGGTACATGGCCCCTGTGGGGCAGCAAATCCTAATTGTCAATGTATGGTAAACAATATTTGCACAAAGAAATATCCGAAAGCATTTAATGAAAGCACTACATTGGACCATAACGGATACCCAGTATATAGACGGAGGCGTAACGATAGGTAATAAGGTTTACAAATCGTTGATATGACTCCTCTGGAATCTGGGTATTTACTGGTGTCCTGACGTGGCTATACATTTACTAAAATTGCAGGTTAATTAAAAAGGGAGTGATTGAGCTAGACAATAGATCGATTGTGCCATATAACCCTGGGTTACTTTTGATGTTTGATGAGCATATTAACATTGAGTGGTGTAATACAGCACGCGCTATAAAATATCTATTTAAGAATATCTCAAATGGGCCTGATAAGGCAACATTTGTTATAAAGGAGGATACAACAGATGAGATAAAGGCGTACCTGGACTGTCGATACTTATCTGCAGCGGAGGCAACGTGGAGGATTTATGAATTCGATATCCAAGAGAGGTACCCCTCAGTGATGCGGCTGCCCGTACACCTGGAAGAAGAGCAGTCAGTAATAATTCAGGATAGTGATATGCTTGAAGAAGTAATAGAGAGGAAAACAAACACAGACACGATGCTTACTGCATGGATGATTACAAATGAAAAATGCCTGGAGGCTAGAGGGTTATCCTATGCAGAGTTCCCGACAAAGTACGTATGGAAGGGGGGTGGTTGGCATAGAAGGAAACAGGGGGAAGTGTATTGGGAGGGTAACTTATGTCCACCCAACCGCTGGAGAGAAGTATTACCTCCGAGTTCTGTTTAACATAGTTAAAGGCGCAGGGAGTTTTGAGGAATTGAGATCTGTTAAAGGGGTGTCGTATCCCTCATTTAAAGAAGCTTGCTACGCACACGGCCTGCTCAATAACGATGAAGAGTGGCATGACGCCATGGTGGAGGCAAATCAGTGGGCAATGCCTTCACAGCTTCGGGAGTTATTCATAACAATTATTTTATTTTGTGAAGTTACAGATATTTCAAATCTTTGGGAAGCGACTTATGAGATGCTGTCAGAAGATATTGAGCGCAAGAAGAGGAAGCTGTTTGGGGACCCAAAACTAGAGCTTACGGTTGAGGCACGACGATCCTACACACTAATTGAGTTAGATAAGAATCTGATGAAATACGGAAAAAGACTCTTAGATATAAGTGCGATGCCGCAGCCAGCGGAGGCAGATTTGCACGGGTTGGAGAACAGGCTGATCAGGGATGAGAAGAAGTACGACCATAGACAGTTACAAAATGATTGTGAGATACAGAGCAAATTACTTAATGCCGACCAGAGAGGTATGTAAATAACTTGTACGTAGAGGATAACATAATTGCCAAGAGATGTCTGATTAATATAATCTTATCTACCTATGCAGTTGTTTATGATGAGGTTATAAAGCCCGTCAGTGATGTGGCAGCAAGAGTTTTCTTTTTGTATGGGCATGGAGGAACCGACAAAACATTCCTCTATGGCACAATATCTGCAAAGCTACGGGCACAGGGAAAGATTGTGCTGAATGTGGCATCCTCAGGTTTAGTCTCTAAATTAATAATCTATATTGGTCAATACATGGGAAAATATTAACGCGGTAAAAACGCAGTATTTAACAATTATGTTAATGTGCATTGCAGGTATAGCAGCGCTATTATTGCCCGGGGGAGGACGGCTCATAGTAGGTTTGATATCCCAATTGAGTTGTTCGACGACTTCACATGTAATGTAAAACAAAAGAGCCAACTGGCGGAGTTGCTACGAGAGACGTCAATGATTATTTGGGATGAAGCGCCTATGGACCACAGGAATGCCTTTGAGGCACTGGACCGTACCATGAGGGATGTCGTCGGCTACACGGATCCAGATGCAATAACAAAGTTGTTTGGAGGAAAGGTGGTATTATTGGGATTTTAGACAAGTGTTGCCTATTATATCGAAGGGGAAGAGACAGGATGTTGTCCAGGCGTCAATAAGTAGGTCTCATATATGGAGTGAGTATACAGTGTATCTTCTTCGGGAGAGCATGAGGGTTCGCGAAACAGATACAGCAGGTTCGAAGAGGAAATTTAATGAGTGGCTATTGGCGATGGGAGACGGGCGCCTGGAGGCTAAGGCGGAGGAAAGGGAGGACGAGAAAACTTGGATAAAGGTACCGAGTCTGTATTTGGCAGCGTGTGGGACGATTTGTATTAGGGAAATGGTGGACGCGATATACCCGGGTTTCATGGGCGAGGGCTTGGGTGATGAGTATCTGAGAGAGAGGGCAATCCTGACACCATTAAATGAAACAACGGATACAGTAAATGAATTTATGACAAATCAAATACCTGGTGACTACACGGTTTATAATAGCTGTGATGAGGTCTGCGCGGCATCTATCGACAGCGACGACCAGTATGCGTCATATCCAACTGAGTATCTAAACACGGTGAACCTACAAGGATTACCTAGGCATGAGCTAAAACTCAAACGAGGGATGCCAGTAATGCTATTACGCAATATAAATCCGTCACAGGGGCTGTGCAACGGAACACGCTTAATAGTTACAAGAACGGGGAAATTCATTGTGGAGGCGAGGATTATCACAGGTTCCAATGTGGGAACGCATGTGCTAATACCACGTATAGTGTTGACGTCCTCGGACCCAAAAATACCGTTCATTCTGAAGAGGCGGCAATATCCACTTAAGGCGTGTTATGCAATGACAATCAACAAGAGCCAGGGGAAGTCACTGACGCACGTAGGGGTCTATTTGCCAAAACCGGTGTTTAGTCACGGGCAGTTATATGTGGCAGCGTCGAGAACGACGTCCCCTGAGGGTCTAAAGTTTTACATAGATGACACAACGCAGGTTTACAAGGGCTATACAAGAAATATAGTATATAAGGAGGTCTTCTCAAACTTGCCAATGGTTGAGTAGCGGAACAGGGGAAGATAGCACGAAAGGGTATTCTAATTTTGTTATCAACAATTACTTTATTTAGCATAGTAATTGTCAGAAGAGAGGAAAATACAACTATAAGAAAGGTAGGCTGGTGGAAGTGTGAGGGGGTTGTTCATGGAGTGTGGTATTATTTCTAAGTTCGGACACGTGCGTGTGTAAAGAGATTGTTATGAAATTCAACTTTTAGCAAGGAAGGAAATTACATACAAAAATAGTAATATATCAAAGGTCTAAGGAACTATACCTCTGTCGTCATGCTTTGCAGGAGGGTCAGGCAGTCAAACCAGCCTCTTTGCCGCTGAAAGATCAATCCGCCCTCCAATCAATAAGTGTGATTAACTTCAATATGTGCTTAGGAAAGTTTACGCGCATCAAGGTGACATGAAATAGTAATAAGGGGGCCATAAAGAATAAGTTGAATTAATTAGCTCCGAGTATGATTAGCTCCTTATCTGCAATTAACTATTTCGCTATTTTAATTACGATCAATTGATTAGGCTCAATTTAATTTTACAACTACGCATTTAGTTCTAAATATGGATCTAGGCCCCAATTACTGTTTTTGTATAGCGCACTCTATTGGATACGTATAATAGACATGATGACTTTTACAATTGTTCACGCAATTTCATATCTGACAGGCTTCCTAACAATGAGAAGTTAATCAGTACAAATCAACGGATATGGCAACAATAATTAACTAGAAACGCTGACCAGTAACAGCCAGCAGTAAAAAAGCCACAGAAAACCGACTAACAAATTTAGCGAAAAGAGTAATTCGAATTCGACGAATAAAAATAACCATTTGGGATACTTTATAAACGCTGGCCGTAAATAGTATTAGTTCAGGAAAAAAAACATTGAGTTACCGCAAAGAATTAAAGAGATAACATTCAAACACTAAGACTTTAACAAAAAAAAGGAGGGCGTGGTGATCGGAGTCGTAACCTGCGCACAGTTGCAGCAAAGGCACGGAAGATGAAACACCATCTGCAATAAAAAAGAACCAGAAAACCGACTAACACAATTAGCGAAAAGAGTAATTCAAATTCGACGACTAAAAGCAACCATTTGGGATACTTTATAAACGCTGGCCGTAAGTTGTATTAGATCAGAAAAAAGAAAACGTTCCTTGGAATTCCCACTGATTTCCCAGTATTTTTAAAGCCTCACTCTCCTCATCACAGTGATTACCTCCAAAACCTTGACCCTAAAAACCCAAAACACCCCCTTTAAAAGACAAAAGGCACACCAACGAAACAAGGGGCCGTAGTGACGTGGCACAATGTGTGCAGTTCAAGAATTGACTGTAAGAAATCAGATTGCATAAAAGGGCAGTTGAGTTTAAGGTCGACATCTTACATCACTATTATCAATCCAATGATGGCATTTAGGACATTCACGCTTTGCTCCACAGTCTATATTCTGTACTGATGAAGATAATGTAGCATGTCTTACTTTCTTTCCAATGCCTATACAATCACAATGCCAACTTCTGCGCAATCCATTTAATAATTGGAGTAAACATTAATGAACTATTAAGCCGAGATATATTACTTAGCATCACACACACATATACTACACGTATGTTAAGAGCATTGTTTCATCACCAATCCGAAAATTTACACATACAAGGCTCAAACATTTAAATTTATGTGACAGTAGTTAAAAGACCAGGATTGAATAAAAACAAATCCAGATACAAAGCTAAAATATAATGAACTATTTGTCAAACAAACACTTTCAATATAACCATCCTATTTTCATATTTGGTACAATATCTAACAGCAATCCACAATATGGAGTAATACATATCCGCCTATCTAAAAATTGATCCGTCAAGAGCGTTCCCAAAATAAAAATGTTGCACCCGTCAACGCAATATAGAGCAAAATCACTTAAAACTAAGCCGTGAAATGGTGAAGGCAAATCGTTTTTCAAATTTTAAAGCATGCCTGGGCACAAATGCAAAAAATATTAAAGTACATGGTTCATCATCTGAAACCGTCTAGGGAGACAATATACAGCACAGAAGAACCATTCCATATATTTACCCATACAAGCCTCAAACATTCAAATCTGAGGTCAATTCTGTCGTAAGTATCACATCATTGATTTATATAGCAACCACACCAAGGACTCACAATATCATGGTTTTAGGAGTGGCGTAGCTTTATTATACCCCCTCCTGTTTTGAGTGTTCTTCCCCTTTATTTAATTTATGTGAGGAGTATTATATTGAGAAGGAAGACCACTCAAAATAGGAGGGAGTATAATTAAAAACCCCGACGATGAAACTAATTAAAGAATAAGACGCTACGACTGAAAACAACCTTAGAATTATATATTCATAACGACAACAATAAAATGACATTAAGATGGATACAGAAATGAAGTACGTTAACAGAAAGCGAGCTTTACTTGCGATAGATCGGACCAAGGAGTTGTTTTTTGTACATGCATGCAGTATGAGCCTTATCATTGTGATTTGAGAATTATATAAACACTCGAAAATCAAATCGATATCAAGGTAATAAACATGCAATCGTTTCCTGTTACAAACGAAAGAGCTAATGCAGCAAATTAACCGGAAAAGACGAGTGATGGGTAAATATGGGATACTAAACAATCAGACGGGGTTAAATAATAAACATTTTGACATCGAGAAAACGTTCGACTGCAGGAAAATGTTTGGATGTTTGACGGAGAGTAAATAAATAACTATCGATTTAAGATAGATCGAATCCATTTACAAGGGATGAAACGATCTAATGGAAATATACGAAGAACTAACACGAATAATCAGGAAATGTTGTCATTTTTGATAAATTCTAATCAACAACGAAATGTAAATACCTGGATTCCGTATTCGAGGTAGCAAAGAACCCATCACGAAGTAAAGTAAACTCGAAAGAAATAGTGGGAGATGGAGGTGATCAGACGACGTACACCGTGGCGGTCGGTTTAAAGCGGCAAGATGTGGCGCATGCAATGAAGTTAGGTGACGCGATCTAATTTTGGGGTTTAGGGTTTCACAGTTATAGGAAATAGAAAGGGATGAAATGGATGAGTTGTGGGTTAATGAATGAAATGTTATATTAAATCAATTTAATTACACGTAGGTTCATAACAACACGAGTTAGTACCGGGGCTGAAATATAATCGGTTTGTTGGTTTGGTGGTACGGTTTATAATGAACGGTAGTAGAAAAGGTAGAGTTGACAAAAATAAGTGAAGCGATATTAAAGTGACGGTATTTTCGGGTAGTGCGTCGGGTTTATTCTTGATCAACTTCAACAAAAGCGGATAATTCGATTATATATCTTATATATTTTATATAAAGGGACTCTGAAATATACCAATGGTTATGTAACGAGAGCGATTTTTCTTTAAGAGTTAAGAAGAACGATTAATTGGGTTAGATACACCCGAGTAAACACGGTTTATAAAATCAATTGGGGACAAGGTGAGTAAATCAATTAAAAATAAATCTAAAATCAAAGAGTTTTCAAATACGAAGATTGTTAATAGCAATGACAAGTCCTGCCAATGTTGGTAAAATAAAAACAAAATTAAATTTGAACCAATATATCAATATTATTTTCTTAAATATTATATTTTATTATCGTCTTATAAGTTAATTGTTATAGAAAATTAATGAAAACACATTAATGTAGACCCGTGCATCGCACGGGCATGAAATCTAGTTTAATTATATGGTGGGGTAGTGTGTTTTCTTAATTTTTGTATTAAAGTGAAAGGGAAGGTTATTGAGAGTAGGAGGGAGTATTATTTAAAATTGTCATTTTTTGTGGTTGTGACACGTGACATTCTAATAAGCAACTGGCTTCAGCTTTAATATTATACGGAGTATATGATATGATTAAAAGATGATAAATGCGGACGTTTAGAATGAATACCTCCAGTCCTCCACCATCTACTCTTCATATTCCCATTTCATAGTCTTCATATTCTCCCCCAATTTATTTCCTTGAGTTAATCTTATTTTCTTTCCCACAATTTATATGGTCTATAAATACATGTTGTGATGTTACATTGTTGACGGAATGAAATATAGCATAGCAGATAACTCGATAAATAGTTTACTCTGTTATTGCTTGCCACCACCATTTCAGAATTTCGTAATTGTCCTCTTGACCTCTTCAGATGCTCTGTATTACTTTGAGATTCGTTGTTAGTTTTTACTCAACTACCACCATTACCATCCTATTGAATCCGTTCTAAGTTAATGTCATTGTCTGGTGATTGCAGCAAAATGGAAAGCCCAAGTTTACGCCTATATTGCTATCACCAATCTACTGTATTTCAGTAATTATTGAAACTCACACGAGATAGGCCTATGACATATGACGGTCCATTTGTATAAAACTCATATTTTTTATTTATAGTAATAAACAGATTGACTTTTTAAAGAAATAATCTACGAAGTATGACTTATGAGATAGTCTTATTTTAGAATTTGTAATAGTATGGTCAAAAGTTTGATTATTTTTGTATAAATTTATGTATTTATTTTTTCTTTTGAGTTGAGTTGATGTACTTCTTTAAGAGATGAGTTGATGTATACTATGGAGTCTTTGTTAAAGTAGGCTTGATGTGCTATTGTATCCTACTCATAGGTTAATCACTAATAACCTAGCTATCCTACGCGTCTTTTAAGATTTCATGAATTGCTAATTCTCATTGAAGACATGAATATTCGTGTAAATAAATAAATAAACTTGACTGTATATGGTTCTATTTACTTTTGATACACATACCACGGAGGGAGGAATGGGCCACTTGTGGTCTTATGATTATTGTTAATTGATATACGTGAAAAATAATCTCACGATCATACTCGTAAACTCCGCAACTAAATTAATTACAACAACAAAAAATCTCAAAATCGAAAGATTATAAAAGCATAAAAAACAAAAAAAGTAAAATATTTAAACAAATAACGTACAGAGAAAGCATATTTTAAGAGGACCTTATTTATATAGAGACTTGGAATTCAATTTGTTGATATCATCTCATGATCATACTCGTAAGCTCCGCAACTAAATTTCTTTGCAATTAAATTTGTATAATCTGTTATCAGAATATGAATTCATGGAATTTTCCCTCAAAGTTTTTCTATATTGCATTGATTTTGATTCAGCTCATAGAAAAAAAAATAATCACTCTATTTTTCTCCTCCATTCTTCTCGAGGCTATTTACTAATCAAACTTGAAAGATTGTGTTACTCGTAAACACTCACTTGATCACTAATAATGAGCGTAAAGAGTGCTACTTCCGTCGTCCCGATCAATTGTTGTCCTATCTTTCATGGATGTCTCAGTCAGTTGTTGTCCTTTCTATTTTTGTTAGTTATTTTATGAGTAATTTGACCACTAATGAAACTATTGTTCATTTGTCATCTTTAACTATAACCACAAATGGGACACCTACTCTTTTCTTGGTCTTTGTGCCAAAATAAAAAGGACAACAATTGATCGGGATAGATGGAGTATTATCTACATAGTATCGAGTAGGAAGTTTGGAGTGTCGCAAATATAAGTTGAAATTATATATTTGTCATACATATTTCGCGAACTTCTAAAATAAAATAAAATAAATGAACCCGTAAATTTTACGGGTTATAATTTTAAGGTTAAAATGGTACATGTATAATAATACAGGTACGAATCACGATTAAAGATACAACGGTTACACTTTAGATTACGATTAACATTAGGTACGAAGCTAAAAAGATACTGCAAATTACGATTAACAATAAAAGAGGTACCAAGTCGTTTCTCAATTATTTTTTGAAACCGTCTATCTCAACTTTTTTGCCTAAAAAATATGGCGAGCAGGCCATTTTTTAATGGGTTCCTATGTTTAAAGATATGAAATTTATTAGAGGCTTTCCTCATTCTCACAAAAAATATTTCTTTTGGAAAGAACTCACATTTAATATGTTTATAAAATTATATTTCATCAATTGGATTAGTTATTTAAAATTACTTTTCAATGTATATGTTCTAAACAATACTTTTTTCGTGGTTTCGGCCGTAAAGATAAACACATGTGATTTGATTTCCTCTCCATTTTTAGTGTAATTACTTTTTTATATCGACATAAACATTATTGTTAATATATATACGATAAAATGGTTTCCTTCAAACTATTTCACATCGTAGTAAAAAAATATTGTCAAACAAAAACGTTCCGTGAATTTCACGGGTAAACAAACTAGTTTTATATCCAATACGGAAGATTACAAAAATTGTAGTTCTCATTTTGCTTTCGGAAAATTCACGTGATACCCCTAAACTTTTATCGTTTTACACGTGGTACCCTATTTTTTAAGTTTGTGCACATAGTAATCTTGAGATTTGATTTTCAAGTATGACATGCTCTTTTTAACGTTCATAAAATCTTCAAACAAGCCTAAATTGTAGACCAGAAATGGGAATTTGTCAAAAAAAAAAATTAAAATTGATTAACCTCCGAGATCTATAATTTGATTAAAAAAAATTGGTCATTCGAAAATTTAAGAACGAGGTTATTGACGATTTTAGGTTTCGAGAAAAGAAAACTGTAGAGTGAGGCATTGTAACTTATAAGTTGGCATCTAGAGTGAGGTTAAGTGAGCTATGCCTTGTTCTTTCTGACTTATTTAGAACTGAACTGAACAGAATAGAGCTGAACTGAATTGAACTGAATGGAGCTGAACTGAACTGAATAAAGTTAAACTGAAATAAGCTTATTAGAACTGAACTGAGTTGAAATAATAATCAGTAAGTGGATTGTACATCTGATGTACTACCAAAGATAATGTAGTTTTTGAGCTTCACAATAAAGTTTTTGAGTATAGTATTTAAAAATTATGAATTTTAATATAAAGTTTTTGAGTTCTTTAATTTGAACATTAAGCTCAAAAAAAGTTACAATAAAACTCAAAATACATCACATATAAGATTTAAAATGTAATTTATAAACTTTTAAAAGCTCGAAAAAAATGCATAAAAACTCAAATTCATGCAAGTCTGAGGTTATACATCCGATGTATAATCCTTTTTCTCAATAATAATAATAATAATAATAATAATAATAAAATAAATATAAATATAATAATAACAACAATAATAATAAAAATAATTACTATTATTATAATTATTAATAATAATAACGATAATGATAAATATTATTAGTTGATATCATTAGTCTTAATAATAATATTCGTAAATATTAATAGTAATATTAATATCAATATTATTGATTTTGATAGTCATAACATTCATTATAATAACAATAATAATTAGTGATAATACTAATAGTAATAATAATAGTATAGTAATAGTATTAGTAGTAGTAGTAGTGGGAGCCCAGATAGTTTTTTGATTGGCCACTAATTTCTTGAAAATTATGTTTTGAGCTTAATAAATTTGCGTTTTTATAAAATAAAATAAAATAAAATAATAATAATAATTATTACTATTATAATAATAATATAATAATAATCATAGTAAAAATAATTTAATAATAATAATAATAATAATAATAATAATAATAATAATAATAATAATAATAATAATAATAATAATAATAATAATAATAATAATAATAATAATAATAAT
>JAIUZE010019850.1:0-42652 GCA_022085475.1 Heliosperma pusillum
TTTTTCTTCTTATTTTATTTCCATGCAAAGTGGTAATGTGTTGTAGTGAATAAAATGATTTCATGTTTACTATTCATGTCATAAGCATATGTTGCTTGTGAGTGTGAATAAGAACAACAATCATCACCAACAACTACACATCAACCGGCCATGTGAGCCTCAAATTGATCCATTTTTATTTTTGATATTTGTCTCACAAATACTTATTGATCATATGGTTAATTATCTTGTATAATTAAGTGTTAATTTGATCATATAACAATTATATGACTCAATTAAATAAATAATATGTACTTAACATTTTAAGTAATATTTTACCATTATATCAATATATAATGGGTCCCACAATGCTTAGGTAATTTATTTTACAACTCCTTGTAAATATAATTAACTAATTACCTCTATCTCACAACCTCAACTAATTTAGTAATTTAACGATTAATTACTAAGTTAAATCTTATTTAATCGTATTAAAATAAGATATAAATTTATTAGTCAATTATCGCATAATTGAAAATAAGCTTAATCGAATTTGAGTTCTTAACTCAATTTCTAACAATTAACTCTCGTACATATCGAATATATGTAATGTACTAATTAACTGTATCGTATACAAATAATTAGTTACTATTTGGATTTCATCCTTTAGGTGTGACCGAAATGGATCAGTTGATCACCGCCGTCAAACGACAATAACGTCAAACTCTAGTTAGCCAACCGTTATTGATTTACGTTAATCAACTGACTAATCATATATATAGTCAATAATTATCCCAATTATATTCCATAATAAGATTTATTATGTGGCGCACTATTGTGGAGGACACCTACTCCAACACAGATCTTAACCAATGTGGCCCAATTATATTCCTTTTAATTTCATGACGGCAACTTTAAAAGCTCTCCTATCAGTATAACCTTTGAACTCAAAGACTCTTTCTACTGACCTTAACCAATCTAGGAAATCATCAGGGTTCATGCTACCTAGAAAGTCAAGGATTTCTACCTTTATGTCTCTGACATGGTGCCTAGAGAGACCCTGTTCTGAGCTCTCTGATTCTGAGGCCTCCTCTTGTTCCATATGTTACCTCCTTCTTCCTGCAACAGGTGGTACATGTGCTCCTCCTCCTCGACCTCTGCCTCCTCTTCCACCATTGTTGAGCTGACCATCTAAGAACTCATTGAAGGATGTTGTAACCTCCATGACAGTCCTAGCAAGGCCATGAACTGTGGTTTCAAGCCTGCCAATCTCTCTTCACTCATGGTTAGTTTTTGTGTTTTTGATGTAGGCAGGTAAATGAACTCACAAACCAAAGCTCTGATAACCAATTGAACTGAAACCTCTACAAGAATAGGGGCTTTCAACAAGAGCTAGGATAGACACTCCCTCACAAATTCACTCACTTACAGGAATACTAAGGACAACATGCAGTAGGCTAGGCACAACAGATAGAACCTTGCACCTTAGCACACAAGCACAGGTAACAAAGGCTGTGTTTAAGACTCTAGACACACAAGTAATGACCCTTAGACACTGTAATATTAGCTCACACACAAGTTAACTAAGAATTACTACAACACTCAGCTCTGCTGAAGAATTGCATTGAACAAAGTTCAGATTTTAATAATAATTCAAGTCTGCTTACTTAGGTTACAAAGCTGGCCTTATATAGGCAACTACAAAAGATCTGGACCCTTGAAACAATGGCATCTAAGGGCTTTGAAAAGCCATACAACTAATGAAAACAAAATACAAAGTCAGCTAATGGAGACAAGCCAAAAGAGACTGCAACAACACAAAAAAGAAGACTGAAAAAGCATGTTTGTCCCTTTCCTGAAATTATAATGCTGCTTAATAACTTGGGAAACCTGTGCTTGGCTTGTTTCTGCTGCATCTGGGCCTGGCAGTGGCTACACATACGACCTTCCTAACATACTTACTGCGTTGATGCTGATCATACACAAAAATAAAGAGCTTTGGACAGATTTGTTGGGCTTGGTACCAGTTGGCTATTCAGTATGACCCTGATTACTATAGGCTGCTTTTGATGGACTTCTAGGACTTATTTGGAAAACTTGTCCTAGACGTTTCTCTTGCTAAGGACCTCAAATTAAAGGGAAAAGAAGCTGGAGCCCTTGGTTGGACTTGTGTTGTATGACATTTGGTTGATAACCTAACTGACCCTAGCTTGTTCTCTGGAAAATGGACCCTGCTCTAGTCACTCTCCTTGTGGTTGTTCCTGCTTGCTTTCCTGCTAGTTCTTGACTGTAATGGGGATGCCTAGTGGGTGTTTCTGTTGTGGGGTTCTTGCCTGGTTGAATGGGAGGTGGTAAGCTTCCTTGTTCTGTAGGGGTGCTGCTCTGGTTGGCTGGGTTCTTGGCTGTGACATTGGCTTGGTTGGTTAGGGGTTCAACTCCTCTTGCACAAGGAGTGCCAATAAGTTGGCTGACGCGCTTTCTAATTTGGCAGCCACTTTGGCACTAGGGGCAGAACAAGTCACATCGATTCCAGTTTGTAACCGATGGGTGGTATCGCCGCTAGAAGATGGAGAGATTGCTGAGTCATCTAACGTGATCAGCGTTTACCAAGTTGATAATGATGATTGGCGACAACCAATCATCGATTTCTTGGAACATCAAAAGCTTCCTGATGACCCTAAACACAAATTAGAGATACATCGTCGTGCTCCAAGGTGCATATATTATAAGGGAACACTTTACAGGCGCTCTTTTCTCGGGCAATGGCTAAGGTGTCTGGGTAAAACTGAAGCTTCTCAAGCCATGTACGAAGCTCATTCAGGTGTTTGTGGCGCTCATCAATCTGGTCCAAAGCTCCATGATCGTGTGAATAGAATGGGATATTATTTGCCAACCATGGTGCAAGATTGCATGGACTTTGCGAAGAAGTGTGATGCTTCTCAGTTCAATGCAAATTTTATTCATCAACCTCCAGAACCTTTGCATCCCACCATTTCAACGTGGCCATTCGAAGCATGGGGACTTGATGTAGTGGGACCTATAACTTCAAAAGCATCAAACGGGCACGAATACATTCTAGCTGCAACAGATTACTTCTCGAAGTGGGCAGAAGCTATCATTGTGCGTGAGGTGAAGAAAGAAACTGTTGTTGATTTTATTCGGACTCAAATCATACATCGATATGGTGTACCACAACGAATCATAACTGATAATGGCAAGTCGTTCTTCAATAAGTTGATGACTGCCCTAGGTGAGAAGTTCAAGTTCAAGCAATATAAGTCTTCCATGTACAATGCCCCTGCAAATGGTTTGGCTGAAGCTTTTAACAAGACACTTTGTAACTTGCTGAGAAAAGTGGTGGCGAAGTCAAAGCGTGACTGGCATGAACAAATTGGTGAAACTTTGTGGCCATACCAGACTACATATAAGATGTAGAAAATATCGGTATACTTCCCTTTAAAATTTCAGATTATAATGAAATTATAACTATATGAATTTCTAGTCATAAATGAAATTGCATAATATAAAACAAGAGATTAAGAAATAACCTTCGGTCATAGTAAAAGGCCTAAGAACAAATACCAAAGTAGGTATTCTCCTAATCGTTGCACCCAAGGTGGTTCAAGAAATGCCTTCGTCGTGCTAGAACGAATACCCAAAAATTACTTATAATTTTGTGTGTATATTGATGATGAATATGAAGATGAATGAGAGAGTCAAAAATCAGAATTTTTCCTTCTCTTTTCACCCTTGTGCCGTCACAATTACAGTCAATTAGGGTTGATAGAAAAACTTCTTTTTCTCCCTATATGTGCCGTGAGATTAAGAGGAAAGAAGGAAAAAAAATTTTATTTTGTTTCCTTATTTCTCTCAACCTATATTAGGTAGTTATCATCATCTAATATGTACATAATGTAATATGTATTCTAATTATTACTAGTAATGGACCGTCACATAAACCGAGTAATGCCGGACCAATACACTATAATAATATCGTGTAATACATATCCGCCAACTTAAATATAACAGTTTACATTTAGTTTAGACCAACATTATATACATGGATTAAATATAACATTTTATATTCAATTACCAGCTAATATTTTTTAATCGTTATTAAATAATCGTATCATCATCACATTGACTAACCTTTTAGTCAAATACATCGACCAACCTTTTAGTCATTTAATAAGGCATCAATATGATTATTTTCTCAAATAATCACATCTCTCAAACACATCCTTTAGGTGTGACTTTTAGGGATCAGTTGATCACCGCCATCTGTATGACAATAACGTCAAACTTATCTAGCAAGCCAACCGTTATCAATAAACGTTAATCAACTGATTATAATACAAAGTATACCCTATGAACCTTAGCTGTTATCATACTCACTGTGGAGGACACTAGCTCCAACAATCTCCCACTTGTCCTTACAAGTGTATGTGCGATAACCGATTCTCATATCCTTAAATTTCTCCCACTCAATGTAAAACAATTTGCAAAGTCCGCATTCACAAAGGTCGTATTTTACAAGTGATCAGTATCAAGAGTGGTTTTCCCGACTAGAGAGTAACTCAACTGATAAACGAATCATTATTCGAGCATGGCCATGCATTTCAGTTACTACTCCTCGAGTGGCCCTGAGAAATAACAAAACCTGATAAAGGGTTGGATATTTTCCTCAACTCGAATCCTGCAGATGTAAGCACAGTATGAAATGACACAGTAAAAATCTGCTTGGCCTCCTGTTACGGTCGACCGTGAGAAAGAAACCAAAGTCACCCAAAAACTGCCTTAATCTCAAGAGACAGTTGATAGTCAAAAGAATCGACTCTAGGAACACTATAGACGTCCTATCCACGACCTGGCACCGAATGTTGTTAAACATTTAGGACTCCATAACGTCGTCACGAATTACAATGTCCTTCGAGGTATCCTTATAACTCGTATTTGTGTTCAATCAGTCAACAGTTTGACTTATGGCTCGTTGAACCCACCATCAATCGACTTAACAATATAATAGGCAGAGTTATCAGCTCATGTAGGCGATTATGGACCAAAACACATATAATGTTATTCAGTTCACTTTGTGGTGTTCAATGTTGTCCATACAATCCACATGAAAAACAAAATATGAAAACAATACGATGAAGTTATTATTAGTATATGAAAAAGATGTATCTAATTCATACAAACAGCTAATACAACTCAGAAACACATTTAATTCCCATGGAAGTAACGTGCCCTACATGCTTATCATGTCTTAAAGGTTTAGTGAGAGGATCTGCTATCTTATCATCCGTAGCAATCTTGTCTATCACTATCTCCTTTTGCTCCATGTAATCTCTGATCATGTGAGCCTTCCGAAGTACATGTCTAGATTTGTTGCTAGACTTAGGCTCCTTAGCCTGGAAGATGGCACCTCTATTATCACAATAGATGGTGATCGGGTCATTCGAACTAGGAACTATGGCAAGTCCTTGTAAGAATTGACGCATCCATATAGCTTCCTTTGCAGCCTCTGAAGCGGCATAGTACTCGGACTCAGTCGTAGAATCTGCTATAACACTCTGCTTGGAGCTTTTCCAGCTAACCGCAGCGCCATTAAGAGTAAATACGAATCCAGACTGAGATTTCGAGTCATCCCGATCCGTTTGGAAGCTAGCATCTCGGATTACATGGCCTCAAGCCATAGCTTTGAGTCGGAATAGGTCATGGCTCCTTTATAGGTAGCGGGTTCGTTACTCTCTAGGAGCAAAACATCGTCTCTATCGTTCTCCTCGACCATACCAATGTATCTGTCTGGAGGTATGGAGACTCTACCCGACGTTCTAGGTTCCTCAGGAATATTAACCGCAGAAGAAGATGAAGGAACATCTTCCTCCATCGGTTGCTCGGTTGTTGGTTCTTGAATCTCCGACAGATCGAAAGTTCTATCACTAGTCTTGTTCTCGAGAAATTCTTTCTCTAGAAACGTCGCACTATCCGCAACAAAAACACGTTGTTCGGTAGGCGAATAAAAGTAATGACCAAACATTCCTTTTGGATACGGCTTTCATTGATCAAAATTTGATACGGCTATAGCAACCCTATCAAAGATAAAACCTAACGGTCTCAAAAAAATGCAGTAGAGGCAGTCGGGTATCGAATCCACAGGGAGAGGGAATCCTATAACTAGCTAGGTCTGTCAAAGTAACACAATTGGAGGTTTGTTTGAATGATTTTTTAACACTACAAGAGAAAAGGGAAACAGAATTAAAGAGCGAAATATCAGAAAGAAGAAGAACTAGGATCGTCGGTTCCCCATGGCATCTAGGGTCAGGATAGAAATCAAAGTAATATCTAAACAGGTTTGTGGGTAGTGAAAAGGTCCTCTCAGTCCGCTATTCGCCCTAAGATATACTAACTTAGCTCTCGCCCTCATTCGCAAAATCCCAAAGTTCATCACTGATCTGCCCTCTTCCAATCTCTCGATCTAGGTCAAGGGGGTATCAAGTCAATCAATGGAATGCGTCGACTCAAACAATCAAAAGCTATTAAATGTGAAGATTGCTTCCAAACCTAATCTAAAGACTACTAATCAATTCATCTTACCTAAGCCACGGTTCCCCTAAATCCTAGCAAAGGAATTAGCTACGCATAATAGGAATAAGAACAACAACAACAAGAAATAAGGAACAAAGAGACATAGATAAGTAATTAATTGAATTCAAGAACAATAATACTGAATTAGAAAGAAGGAGAAATTCAGAAGAAGTCTTCCAATTCAGATCCAAAATAACAGTCAAAAGTAAAGTTTAGGGTAAAAAGTTGTTGTCTAGTCTCCAGTCTAGAGTAAGGAGATGATGTCTATTGTTACGTAGTTTCACCCTTAAGTAGAATAACAAATTACAAGGCGTCCAATGCCTAATACACTATCTCGCGAAGCCCATTAGTATGAAACCACTCGATCGAGTAGAAATTGTTGTCCAAATCACTCGATCGAGTAGACATAGCGCTCGATCGAGTAATTGCCCTAATCCATCAGCTCGATCGAGTAGAATGGTTACTTGATCGAGGTCTTCTAATCAAGAGGTGGTCGATCGAAGCCTTTTATAACTCGAACGAGAACTTTGCTCGTGGATTTCGTTCATTCATTCCTTCAACACGACTCCATGCATTCCGAGACACCAAGATTCCTTTCCGACTCACTTATGTATGCTTGAGGAGCTACAAAATGGCTAGTTTTCCGTCATTCTGGTTCACATCTGCAAATATTACAAAACAAACCAAAGTAGACTATTCGGGGGATATTTGTAGTATAACACTACTAAATGAGCATGGAAATGCGAGCTAATATGGCCTAAAAGGTCTATATAAAATGCACGCATCAAACTTCCCCAAACCAAACCTTTGCTTGTCCTCAAGCAAAAAGGATGCAACAAACAAATGAAACAAATAAACTCCGGACCACCGCAAATCGCCTGCTTGAACCAATTTAATGAACCAATCAAACTCAGCAATGATATCAAATGCAAACGAACTGAACCGTCGACCTTGCCAGACCATCAATGTCGGACTCTCACGAGTCACTCTTCTCTCAGCAAAGCAAAGGGTAAGCATGTTATGTGCAAGAGAGAGAAGGAGAAAATAGTCGCTCACCTAACTACGACCGTCGCGTTCATGCAATGCGAACTAACATGATAAAAGATTCAGTTACCGTACACACGCACAACCACCATTCAAGGACTATCACACGCCGAATACTCGCAATATTTGGATAAGTGAGGTTATGGGTAAGAAGGGGCAAAACAATAATGGAATAGAGGAGGTAAAGCATCAAGCTAGCTACCTGATCTTAATCGAATGACAAAATCCGTCTTCTTATCTGGTAATGAAGTACACGGCCATGATTCGGCAAACAACTCCCTAGGACCAACAGGATGGAGTGGAAACGAAACGGGTTAGCTTATTCAGCTCTTAATGAATCCCCAAATGATATGAATAAAGCATGGGAACAGAGACCATTTCCTTTTTCTTTTTCTTTATTATTATTTTTTTTTTCTTCTCTTTTTTCTTCTTTTTCAAAATATTCAGCTAACATTTCCACGAGAACAATTTCAACTTCGATTCCCAAATTCTTCAGATACCAACTCCGTGGCAGGGATGCAAACCAAACTGATAAAATGAAGTAAAAACCTCAACAACCAACACTAGACTAGCTCGACGCAAGGTAGGCTAAATTTGGGATGTGGATTGTGGGTCAACTGGCAGTTTTGGCTGAATGTGGAGTTAATTGGGTAATGAGAAGAAGGGAAATTTCAAGCATTCTCCAAACATGTGATACCTACCACGAACCCGTACGTGCAGGCAATAAGAATCAGATTTCATATACATGCAATGCGATGACACGAGGGTGTAACTACTCACAATCCTATATGAACTGGTCATAGATGTCACCAGTTTAAGAGCTCTAATCCTCAGAATATGTAAGTAGGTTGCCAACATGGCAAGTCAAGTCTATTCGTTCAGCATCGATTAACAGCAAATGATCATGCAAGAGATATTCACTGTGCAAGGCTTAAGTCGAGACTAGATGAGGAGCAGGAGAAAATCGTTCCGACTCGACTAAAATGCAAAATTAAACATGAAATTTTTGAAGTTTTTGGAGTTTTTGAGTGATTAACAATGCATACGAAAATGCAGTAAAACGAAATGCAGACACGATATGGATGCAAAACCTCCCCAAACCAAACTGTACAATGTCCCCATTGTACAAAGTAAAGTAAAAGAATTGCAAACTAGAGAGAGTCGGAAACTTACAGGAACGCGTGTATACCCGACTTCCCCAAACTGGACCGGAAGGATGTGCTCCAGGGAGTCGATCGAGTGGTAAACTACTCGATCTAGAGGAAATGAGATGGATCCTTCTCGTTCGAGTAGAAAGCAGCTCGTTCGAGGGGTGTCATCCCAGATGTACTCGATCTAGTAACCGAAACGCTCGATCGAGGGGTTAAAGTGTTCGATCGAGCTGCAATCCTACTCCATCGAACAAAAGTGTCAGAGCAATTAATACCAAAGCTGCGAGAAGCAAGGAAGGACGCAATTGAATTGTTTGAACAGTAAAACAGAAATAAACTACTAAAAAGTTATGAATATGGTACAGCAAAACAATAATAGATCGGGTTGCCTCTCGATAAGCGCAGGTTTATAAGGTCCCGCACGACCCTTGAGCTTCAATCATCAAGCTCCTCGTTTCCGTCGAAGAATAGCACTTCGACGCGTCCTACGACACTGTCAGCTCCATAGTAATGTTTCACCTGATGTCCATTAACCTTGAACCGTTGACCCTCGGAGTCTTCTATCTCAACGGATCCAAACTGAGTAACAGCAGTTACTGTGTACGGGCCACTCCACCTGGATTTCAGCTTACCAGGAAATAGATACAGTCGGGCATTGAATAGTAGCACCTTCTCCCCGACTTGGAACTCGTGAGGTATGATTCTCTTATCGTGCCAACGTTTGGTCTTTTCTTTGTAAATACGCGAGCTATCATAGGCATTCAGACGGAATTCTTCTAATGCATCGAGCTGCAACAAACGTTTCTCACCACACAAGTTAGCATCATAATTCAGTTGGCGGACTGCCCACCAGGCCTTGTGTTCTAGCTCAACAGGTAAATGACAGGAGTTCCCATACACTAATCGATACGGTGAGGCACCGATAGGTGTCTTAAATGCGGTCTCGTAGGCCCATAATGTGTCCTCTAGTTTGGCACTCCAATCCTTCCGTGATTTAGACACGACCTTACTTAAAATCTACTTTAGTTCCCTATTAGAGACTTCAACCTGCCCACTAGTCTGAGGATGATACCCCAAACCCCTACGATGTTTGACACCATATTTAGACAGTAAGGTTGTTAGATGCTGGTCCCTAAAATGCATACCCCTATCACTAATGACAACCCTAGGGACGCCAAAACGAGGGAAAATGGTCTTACGAAACAGCTTAATCACGGTCATGGCATCACAGTTGGGAGTAGCAATCGCTTCTACCCATTTAGACACATAATCTACAGCTATCAGAATATACCTGTTACCAAGACTCGACGGGAATGGTCCTTGATAATCAATGCCCCAGACATCAAAAAGCTCGACCTCTAAAATGCTGTTTTGGGGCATCTCATGTCTCTTCGATATATTTCTTGTCCGCTGGCAAGAATCACAGCTAGCAACAAAAGCTTTAGTGTCAGCAAAAAGAGTCGGCCAATAGAAACTAGACTGTAATACCTTAGCCACGGTGCGCGATGGACCGTGGTGACCCCCACAAGCGGAAGAATGGCAGCCTTCTAGGATAGCTTTGATCTCCCACTGCGGAACACACCGTCGGAAAAGACCGTCTGCGCATGACTTAAACAAGTATGGATCATCCCATAAATAGTCCCGCACATCATGTAGAAATTTCTTCCGCTGCTGATAGGACATATCAGGTGGCAGCTTCTGGCTGACAATGTGATTGGCGTAATCTGCAAACCAAGGTTCAACACCATCGTTAGACTTTATAGAATGGACAGTGCATAAGGTATCATCAGCAAACGAATCATTAATGGGAAGAGAATCCTCCCCCTCTTGTCGCGTCAAACGCGAAAGATGATCTGCTTCAACATTCTCAGCGCCTTTCTTGTCCCTGATTTCCAGATCAAACTCCTGTATAAGGAGTATCCACCTCACCAATCTGGGTTTAGCTTCCTTCTTATTCAGAAGGTGTTTTAGCGGTGCATGATCTTTAAAAACAATAACTTTAGAACCCAACAGATATGATCTAAATTTATCAAGCGCATAAACTACAGCTAAAAGCTCCTTCTCAGTGGTAGCATATTTCACTTGAGCCTCATCCAGAGTTCGGCTCGCATAGTAAATAGCATTCAAAGCTTTGTCTTTCCGCTGGCCGAGCACCGCTCCTAGTGCGTAATCGCTTGCATCGCACATAATCTCAAATGGCAGCGTCCAATCAGGAGGCTGAATGATGGGTGCAGAGACCAAAGCCTGTTTCAAAGTGTTAAAAGCAGAAAGACAATCATCAAAAAAATCGAAAGGAGCATCTTTCAATAGCAACTGTGTAAGTGGTTTAGTAATTTTAGAGAAGTCCTTGATGAACCGGCGATAAAAACCGGCGTGACCAAGGAAACTCCTCACCCCCTTTACGTTAATAGGAGGGGGTAATTGCTGAATCACTTGCACCTTTGCTCTGTCTACCTCAATACCCCTATTCGAGACCAAGTGCCCAAGGACTACTCCCTCATTGACCATGAAATGGCACTTTTCCCAGTTTAGCACCGGATTAACCTCAATACAACGCTGCAAAACTTTATCAAGGTTAGCTAAACATTTATCAAAATCATTCTCATAGACACTGAAGTCATCCATAAAGACTTCCATGATAGACTTTATATGCTCAAAAAATATCCCCATCATGCACCTCTGAAATGTAGCTGGGGCATTACACAAACCAAAAGGCATTCTACGATAAGCAAAAACACCCTTAGGACAAGTAAAAGTAGTCTTTTCCTTATCATCTGGATGAATAGGGATCTGAAAGAACCCTGAGTACCCATCCAGATAACAGAAAAACTCATGAGAAGCTAACCTTTCTATCATTTGATCAATGAAAGGAAGGGGGAAATGATCTTTCTTGGTGGCGGCATTTAACTGCCTATAATCTATACACATCCGCCACCCAGTTACTAGTCGAGTAGGTATTAACTCATTCTTTTCATTTTTAACAACTGTAGTACCTCCTTTCTTGTGTACGACCTGAACTGGGCTTACCCATTTGGAGTGACCAACTGAATAAATAATACCTGCATCGAGTAGTTTCATCACCTCGGTCATCACAACCTCCTCCATCTTCGGGTTCAGCTTCCGCTGACCCTGTATGCAAGGTTTATAACCTTCTTCAAGCTCAATCTTGTGCATACAGACTTCAGGGCTGATGCCCTTGATGTCATCCAGTGAATAACCCATTGCTTTCCTGTTCCTCTTCAGTACAGCCAACAAAGCGGTTAGCTGTTCCTCTTTCAGTTTGGAACTAACAATGACTGGAAATTGCTCAGTATTATCAAGAAAAGCATATTTAAGTTGAGTTGGAAGAGGCTTACGCTCGGGAACTTTTACCTCGACGGAACACAAGGCATGACCCAGGTGTCCCAGGTGTCAGGTAAACTGAACGAAACTGTATCATCCCCTACGGCTAGAGTTAAACGCCCGTGTTTAACATCGATAATGGCTCCAGCAGTACACAAAAACGGCCGTCCCAAAATAATTTGGGTACGGGTATCCTCAGCAATGTCTAAGACGATGAAGTCAACGGGAATAAAAAACTTGCCCACCTTTACGGGCCCGTCTTCTACGACACCTAAGGGTCTCCTAACAGATCTATCAGCCATCTGCAGGGTGATATTGCTCGTCTTAAGACAACCCATGTTAAGCTTACGACAGATAGAATAAGGCATGACACTAACGCTAGCTCCAAGATCACATAGTCCCTTATCTATCACGACATCTCCTATAACACAAGTAATACAGAAACTACCCGGATCCTTAAGTTTAGGGGGAGACTTATTCAGAATTAAACTACTAAACTCTTCCATAAAAGCGACAGTAGCGAAATTCTCAAGTGCCTTCTTACGCGTTACAATATCTTTCATAAATTTGACGTAAGGAGGTACTTGAGTGATTAGCTCGGCAAAAGGCACAATTACCTGAATGTTTTTAACCATGTCTACAAATTTGCTGAACTGTTTCTCCGTCTTTGAATCACGTAAACGACCTGGGTATGGGACTCTGACCATTAGAAAAGGGTCCCCGATTTTCTCTTTACTTGGTACCTTCGCAGCAGGGGAAGGTACTTCATCGCACACAATCTCGATTCACGTGCCTGATGTCTGATCTTCACTCGATCGAGACTTCTGTGCACTCGATCGAGTGATTCCTTCCTCAACATCCTTCGATCGAGTGGAAGGGTTACTCGATCGAAGATCTTCTAACACCAAACTACTCGATCGAGTATGTTTACTATTCGATCGAGGAATTTCTTCAGCTGGACTACTCGATCGAGTAGTGGGTTTACTCGATCGAGCAGTATCATTAACAAAATCATTCGATCAAATGGCATTCTCATTCGATCGATCACTTCTCTGTACATCTTCAGTTAATTCATCCGAGACATCATCGACCTCGGTATGTGTGCTTTCAGGGACGTGTACAGGACCGTCATAAGCACGACCACATCTCAGATTTATGGCGTTGACTGGGTCATTGTTTGGGAGTAGCGAATTGCATCTGTCGAGCAGTTTCCGGAGGGTAACCGTACTAGATTGTTGCTCAAGCTTTTGTGCATTGATAGTGGCCTTGAGAACTTCATATTCGGCTTGGGTAATAAGTACCTTGCCTTCATCCACGGGTGGTTGAGATTTTGCAGCAGTTAACTCGGCATATAACTCGGAAAAAGAACCCCCTTGCTTGAATTTCCTATAAGCAAGAACCCTTGCTGAATCGGCCAAACAAGTCATAGGGTCATGTCCTTCATCACCGCATCTACCACAAACCATCTCAATAGCTTGAACTTGGTGTATTTCACCCAAATTCCCCGTTTCTACCACATGAACTTCTTCAACAACAGTGTCCCTCCTTTTCTCCGCTTTGGGATTACCGTAGCTAGCAGAATGGATGGCCATATTTTCAATAAGTTGCCACCCTTCATCATCCTCCACATTAGCCTGGAATCTCCCTCGTGCAACAGCATCCAGAACCATTCTTTGCTCATGAAGCAACCCATTGTAAAATTGGTTGCACATAAACCATTGCTCAAACCCGTGATGCGGAACTGAGCGAACTAGCTTCTTGAACCTGGCCCATGCTAAACTCAAATCTTCAGCAGTAGATTGAGTAAAATTCGTGATCTGGCGGCGCAGCGCATTGGTTCGCAGAGGAGGAAAATAGGAAAATACCGTCTATAAAAGGCTAAAGCTAACGAACTCCAATCCCTAACACCAGCAGCCTTCTTATCTAAATCTCTCCACCAATCCTTAGCATCGCCAGTCAAGGAAAAAGGAAAAAGGAATTCATTTACCTTGTCTTGCGTAACACCAGCAACTACAGGAATGGCGGAACAATAGTCTGTGAATACCTCTACATGCCTAGCTGGGTCTTCATCTACCATACCCACGAAGAAGTTCCACTCCACTAAACTCTAGTAGGACGGATGTATTGTGAAGGTACCCTCATCAGCAAGAGGGAGGGTAGTTCCCTTAGGTAGAGTCTCAGCACTGGGCTCAGAATGACTCGCAATCTTAGGCATCCTGCAGAGAAATTACAGCAGCAGCAGGTTCAAATGGTCCTCTTTTAGGATTTATATCTGCAAATATTAAACACTAACTCAAATATGAGAACAGCCTCAAGGAATAAATTCCTTGAGACCAAAGACAAACTAAAGAAAGCTACAAAATTACACCGTATCCCCGGCAACGGCGCCAAAATTTGATACGGCTATCGCAACCCTATCAAAGATAAAACCTAACGGTCTCAACAAAATGCAGTAGAGGCAGTCGGGTATCGAATCCACAGGGAGAGGGAATCCTATAACTAGCTAGGTCTGTCAAAGTAACACAATTGGGGGTTTGTTTGAATTATTTTTTAACACTACAAGAGAAAAGGGAAAGAGAATTAAAGAGCGAAATATCAGAAAGAAGAAGAACTAGGATCGTCGGTTCCCCATGGCATCTAGGGTCAGGATAGAAATCAAAGAAATATCTAAACAGGTTCGTGGGTAGTGAAAAGGTCCTCTCGGTCCGCTATTCGCCCTAAGATATACTAACTTAGCTCTCGCCCTCATTAGCAAAATCCCAAAGTTCATCACTGATCTGCCCTCTTCCAATCTCTCGATCTAGGTCAAGGGGGTATCAAGTCAATCAATTGAATGCGTCGACTCAAACCATCAAAAGCTATTAAATGTGAAGATTGCTTCCAAACCTAATCTAAAGACTACTAATCAATTCATCTTACCTAAGCCACGGTTCCCCTAAATCCTAGCAAAGGAATTAGCTACGCATAATAGGAATAAGAACAACAACAACAACAACAAATAAGGAACAAAGAGACATTGATAAGTAATTAATTGAATTCAAGAACAATAATACCGAATTAGAAAGAAGAAGAAAGTCAGAAGAAGTCTTCCAATTCAGATCCAAAATAACAGCCAAAAGTAAAGTTTAGGGTAAAACGTTGCTGTCTAGTCTCCAATCTAGAGTAAGGAGATGATGTCTATTGTTACGTAGTTTCACCCTTAAGTAGAATAATAAATTACAAGGCGTCCAATGCTTAATACACTATCTCGCGAAGCCCATTAGTATGAAACCACTCGATCGAGTAGAAATTGTTGTCCAAATCACTCGATCGAGTAGACATAGCGCTTGATTGAGTAATTTCCCAAATCCATCAGCTCGATCGAGTAGAATGGTTACTCGATCGAGGTCTTCTAATCAAGAGGTGGTCGATCGAAGGCTTTTATAACTCGAACGAGAATTTTGCTCGTGGATTTCGTTCATTCATTCCTTCAACACGACTCCATGCATTCCGAGACACCAAGATTCCTTTCCGACTCACTTATACATGCTTGAGGACCTACAAAATGGCTAGTTTTCCGTCATTCTGGTTCACATCTGCAAATATTACAAAACAAACCAAAGTAGTCTATTCGGGGGATATTTGTAGTATAACACTACTAAATGAGCATGGAAATGCGAGCTAATATGGCCTAAAAGGTCTATATAAAATGCACGCATCAGTAGGCGAATAAAAGTAATGAGCAAACATTCCTTTTGGATAAACAAAAAAGTATGTCTTGACCGATCGCAGGCTGAGCTTATCCTCGTGTCTCAACTTGACATAAGCCTCGCAGCCCCAAACCCGAATAAAGGACAAGTTATGGACTGTTCCCTTCCACATTTCAAATGGAGTCTTGTCAACAGCTTTAGACGGACTTCGGTTAAGTATAAGAGCAGCTGACAAAAGAGCATAGCCCCACAATGAATCAGGCACTACCGTGTGACTCATCATGGATCGAACCATATCAAGTAATGTTCGATTTCTCCGTTCGGACACACCATTTAATTGAGGTGTTCCAGGTGGAGTTAACTGTAGTACTACACCACAGTTTTTAAGGTGTTGATCAAACTCATTCGAAAGATATTCGCCACCACGATCTGAACGTAGTGCTTTAATCTTTCTACCCAGCTGGTTTTCAACCTTATTCTGGTATTCCTTGAACTTATCAAAGGACTCACTTTTGTGCTTCATTAAGTAGACATATCCATATCTACTCAAATCGTCCGTGAAAGTGATAAAATATCTATAGCCATCTCTAGGGTTGATTGACATAGGTCCACACAATTCAGTATGTATGAGTCCTAATAGGTCAGCAGCGCGCATTCCAACACCTTTGAAGGAAATTCGAGTCATTTTGCCTATGAGACATGATTTACACGTGCCAAATGATGCATAGTCAAATGGGGAGATAGTCCCATTGTCAATGAGCTTCTTCACGCGTTTTTCATTTATGTGTCCCATACGGCAATGCCATAGATAGGTTTGATCTTTGTCACCAACCTTTACCTTTTTATTACTCACATGCAATATATCTGTGATTTGATCTAAAATATAAATCCCATTCATGGAAACTGCTTTACCATAAATCATTTCGTCAAAAGAGAAAATACAGCTATTATCCTTTATTACAAATGAAAAACCGTCCTTATCGAGTACGGAAATAGAAATAATGTTTTTAGATAAACTGGGTACAAAGTAAAAGTTATTTAAAAATAACTCAAATCCACTCGGGAGTTGGATTACATATGTTCCCACTGAAATGGCAGCTACTCTTGCTCCATTCCCCACTCGCTGGTCCACATCACCCTTTTCGAGAGTTATGATGTTTCTTAGGCCCTGCAAATGATTACACAGATGAAACCCACAACCAGTATCAAGTACCCAAGTTCCGAAACTTGCATGGTTAATCTCAATCATATGAATAAAAGATGACATACCAACAGGAGTGACGCGACCTACTTTTACGTATTCAGCATACACGGGACAGTTCCGCCTCCAATGCCCAGTCTTGTGGCAATGGTGGCACTCCATGTTTTCTTTGCTCTTTGTCTTGCCTTATGAGCTACTGCTAGTCTCACCAGGCCCACTCTTGCCCTTTTCTGGCTTCTTGAACTTCGGGTTCCCTACAGCTAGGTCGGCCTGAGCCTTGCCCTTACCCTTACCCTTGTTTGCAATCATGAGAACGTCCTGCTTCAGGCTCCCACTCAATTTCAGATCCTTCTCAGTCTGTATGAGGAGTTAGTGTAGCTGATGAGGATTTCTCTTCAAATCATTCATGTAGTAATTTGCCCTGAATTGGGCAAAACCATCATGGAGTGAATGAAGCATGCGGTCAATGACCACGCTCTCTTTGATTTTGTAATCAAGTGCCTCCAGTTTTTCGAGATTCTCGATCATGTCGAGAATGTGTGGGCTAACCGGTTGGCCCTTCTGGAGTTTCGCCTCAAAGAAGCGAGTGGTAAGCTCATACATAACGATCTGCGGTGCTTTTGAGAACTCGTTAGTGAGCGTGGTGAAAATATTGTTTGCACCTTGGGCAATGAATCGTCTTTGCAAATTGGATTCCATTGAAAAGATGAGTACGTTCTTTATCGCACCCGCCTCCATTACGAAATCACTATAAGCAAGTGATTCATTGGCTCCTACATTGGGGCCTGGGTTAGGCGGTAGTGGCTCAGTCAAGTACTTGAGCTTACCGTCAGCTATGGCAGCATTCCGTAATGAAGCCTCCCAGTCCGCAAAGTTGCACCCGCTATTCTTCAGTCGCGTGTACTGATTCATGTTGTCCATGAACATCTTAAGCCAGGATTCGCGTGCGAGCGTGGCACTTGGCATAGGGGCATCAGCATGTCCAGCCATTTTGTTATAACAGTTTTATCGATATAAATGAATGCTACACTGCGAAAAGGAGATAAAACATAATAAGCATTTTCATCGTTTTAATTAAGTCTAATGCAAAACCGATTAATGCGAAGACTTTTGCATTTATACAATTGACCTCCCTCTAGTATTATATAAATGATCCCAAGACTCAATTTCTGTAAATTGATAAGCCAACTTCTTGGCTAGTTCTACGTTTAGAATTCCTGGTCGATAAATTTCTGTAAATTCTATCTTTAGTCCATCATAATCACGAGATATTACTTGGACTATAATGTTGAGGTAAAATAGGTCAACACATACTACTTACCCAACGTAGAAGGGATCATATGGAGAGTAAGGTCCTATATGCCTACCGACGAAGAAGGGATTCATAGTAGTTTTCCCTATAAAGACTAATCTCAATTTTGGGTTTTAGAGGAAGGTCCATCAGCTTTCATTTTATTCATTTAAGTAAACGAATGATCTAGCATTTAGAGAATGAATAATTTAAAATGATAGCTATTAGAATTTTGAGTGACATCTGGATGTCCATGATAACTAACATACAATCTATATGAGTCAATTTTCATGCAATTAAGTTGTGGGTGGTTTGGTTTAGGTGGAAAATGATGCACTAACTATCATGCAAAAGAAAAACTATAAGAACGGAAAAATGAAAATCAAAGTACAAAGTCCTAGTGTGGCCTATCCTATCAAAATAGAACAAAAATTACACTTTGGAATCCATCCTTATGGACCCTAGAAGCTTGGCTTGATGTTCCATCTTCGTCCATGTAGCGGGAGTGAGCTATCCGATCTCCATCTTTGGTCTTCTCAAAAATACAATTTTTAAAAAATTACAAAATATAAACCTATTTACATTCTAATTTAAAAATTATAATTAAAGATTACAAAGGAGAGATTCGAGATCTCAAAATACATCAAAGACCATGTTACCATCATTACGATAACACAATCTACTAAGGCCACACTAAGCAATACAAATTACAACCTCTTGTAAAATACCAAACTAATCCATTCATCCATTCATTCATTCATTCAACAAAATAAAAGGCATCAACAAAATAAATTAAACATTCAAGACATAATTCATTAATTATGATGATTAATTTATCCAAACCACCTTTAAAATGATCAAAATTATGTGACAATTCCTTAATTGCACACAACAATTTTAATCAACCATAATCCAATTTAATTCATATTATCGGGTATAACATAAATTAAATTCAACATTATTTTAAACCTTTTTAAAATAATAAGGTATCTATCATTGTGAACTTTTTCACAACAACAAACAACATACATTATCTTTATAATGCAATAGACAAAAAAAAAATCACTATTCACGGATGAACAGTATCCGTGAACTGTAGCAGGTATCAAACTTTTTTTTTTTTTTTTTTCTTAAATAAAATTTGATGTTACTAATATATTCAAGATCGGTACAAAATATCAACATCTAATCAATATTAAACATCGATACAAACTAGATGATTCAATTTAACGATTTAAAATGAATATCTAAAACAATGAATACCGAAAATATATAGCGATGAACATACAAATCGATTTCCATTTACATTTTAATTTAATCCTTATAAAATCAAAACAACTACTAATTCATCATGTTATCGTCTTAACTATTTAAAACAACAATTATAATGAATCAAAATGGAAAAACAAGGCAAAAAAAAAATTATTTCTTCACGGCTGAACAGTGCCGTGACCAGTACCAAATTTTTTTTTTTTTTTTCTTGCCGTTAACAGTACCAAAAAAAAAACAAACCCTAATTTTTTTTTTCTTTGAGCCGAAACAAAAACAAAACAAAAATTTCTAATCTTATATTTCATCAAATATGAAAACATATAAAATAATTTCATAGCCAATTGCTCTGATACCACTTGTGGGAAATATCAGTATACTTCCCTTTAAAATTTCGGATTATAATGAAATTATAACTATATGAATTTCTAGTCATAAATGAAATTGCATAATATAAAACAAGAGATTAAGAAATAACCTTTGGTCCTAGTAAAAGGCCTAAGAACAAATACCAAAGTAGGTATTCTCCTAATCGTTGTACCCAAGATGGTTCAAGAAATGCCTTCGTCGTGCTAGAACGAATACCCAAAAGTTACTTCTAATTTTGTGTGTATATTGATGATGAATATGAAGATGAATGAGAGAGTCAAAAATAAGAATTTTTCCTTCTCTTTTCACCCTTGTGCCGTCACAATTAGAGTCAATTAGGGTTGATAGAAAAACTTCTTTTTCTCCCTATATGTGCCGTGAGATTAAGAGGAAAGAAGGAAAAAAAATTTTATTTTGTTTCCTTATTTCTCTCAACCTATATTAGGTAGGTATCATCATTTAATATGTACATAATGTAATATGTATTCTAATTATTACTAGTAATGGACCGTCACATAAACCGAGTAATGCCGGACCAATACACTATAATAATATCGTGTAATACATATCCGCCAACTTAAATATAACAGTTTACATTTAGTTTAGACCAACATTATATACATGGATTAAATATAACATTTTATATTCAATAACCACCTAACATTATTTAATCGTTATTAAATAATCGTATTATCATCACATTGACTAACCTTTTAGTCAAATACATCGACTAACCTTTTAGTCATTTAATAAGGCATCAATATGATTATTTTCTCAAATAATCACATCTCTCAAACACATCCTTTAGGTGTGACTTTTAGGGATCAGTTGATCACCGCCATCTGTATGACAATAACGTCAAACTTATCTAGCAAGCCAACCGTTATCGATAAACGTTAATCAACTGATTATAATACAAAGTATACCCTGTGAATCTTAGCTGTTATCACACTAACCGTATGCGTTGGTGTATGTAGTTGAAGCTGTGTTGCCCTTGGAGATCCAAATCTCATCTTTGCGAGTCGCTATTCAAGAAGAACTTAAAAATGATGACAATGATAAGCTGCGCCTCGCGGAATTGGAGTCTCTTGATGAAAAAAGATTGCAAGCTCAGCAGAAGCTACAACGTTACCAAGCACGTTTCTCACGCGCATTCAACAAAAAGGTGCGCCCTCGATCTTTTCAATTAGGAGACTTGGTGCTCGCGGTTAGAAGGCCAATCATTACTTCTCACAAACCCAGAGGCAAGTTCACTTCCAAGTGGGATGGGCCATACGTCGTGCAGGAAGTATACACAAATAAAGCTTATAAGATTGTTGATGAGGACGGCGCTCGCGTTGGACCAATCAATGGAAAATTCTTAAAGCGCTACTACTATTGAAGCATGCCCAAGCTCCTAAGCAAGAGCCTAAACTGCATACAAAAAAAACACACTAAAAAAAACACAAAAAAAACACAAAAAAAAACTTCTCCGAACTACGTAGGCTTGATCTTGTAAAGTGCTACTTTAGTGTTTTATGAGTACGTAGGCAACTTGAGTAAATCATTTACTTAGGTGCAGCCACATCTTCAAAAAAAAAAAAAGTCTTTAACGAACTACGTTGGCTTGATCTTGCAGGTTGTCACCATTGTCAACTTCGTGAGTACGTAGGCAGTTTGAGCAAATATTTTGTTCAAGTGCAGCCACACCAAAAAAATCCAAATCTTTCAAAATTGCTCCTGGCCCGCAAGAGCTTAAATTGTGCACGGCTAAATAAACTTCAAATCAATCAATCTTTAAGAGCAAGGATAGTCTTGATCAATGATGAATTTTGCCTCAAGGAAAAAGATGCCCTCGTATCTTCCAGATCTTCAAGTGCTTCTCCTTCCTCCGGAAAAAATATAGGGCCATAATGAGGTGCTTCTAGCTGAAGGTGACCCTCTACTTGTCCATGATATCAACCTCGGCCATACAAATATCGATCATGATCTTCAAGCCCTCCATGTCCTCTAAGCTCTACTCGGTCATCGCACTCCGTCCTCCATATAGAGATACACAGTCATGAAAGGGCCTCGGAAAATACATGTTGTATGCAGGCGTTGTGATAAAGTAGCATAGTGATGTGACACGGAGAGCAGCTTCTAATCCTCATGCGTTCAATGGGTCCAATGCATTGCATCATGATTGAAAGAACATTGAAACGATCTAACTTGGATCTCTCGCAGGTCCTGGCGGTCGACAAGTCGGGTACATTGCATAACAACCCCGAAGGGAGTCGAAATGATCCAACTTGGAGTACCTCCAAGTCTTCGTGTGGTCGCTATATCGAGCTTACGGTGTGATAACTGATAAGTGAAATGAACCAACTTGTGGTGACTTGAAGTATCCTAGCGGTCCATGTCCAGGTATCGAAATGATCTCCGGGATGCCTCAAATACTTCAGCGCTCAACGGGACATGTTGCTTGCTTCATATCTTGAAAGAAAACGAATTGAACAAACCCAAAGTGGGTTGAAATCCTTCTGTACTCGACGAGACAAGTGCGCCACTTGATGAGAAGTCCAAACGAGCCATCAAGCCACGATTGTCTTAAAAGAATATCGACGTAATCTGACTCGAGCTTTCTCACGGTTTCCAATGGCTTGCACAACTGACTTCAAAGAGCATCAAAACGATATGATCTGGACTTCCTTGCAATCTCCGGCGGGCAACGGGACAAGTTATTTGAATGGAAACTCCAAAGCTATCTAACTCGGTCTTCCTTGGCGGTCGACGGGACAAGTTCTTTGCATGGAAACTCCAAAGCTATCTAACTCGGTCTTCCTTGCGATCTCTAGTGGTCGACGAGACAAGTTCTTTGCATGGCAACTCCAAAGCAATCGAACACGAACTTCTCCACGGTCTCTAGCGGACGACGGGCCACATACAATGCATCTTGACTCCAAAGACCATGAAAACAATCTGACTTGAGCATTCTCATGGTTTCCACGGGCGACAAGTCATGTACATTGCATGATTACTTGAATTTGATCGAACTCGGCATTCCTCACGGTCTCTAGCGGTTGATAATTGAGTTCATTGCGAGGCTTGAAATTCTCATGGGATCGACGAGCCAAGATATGTCGCATGATGACAATTTGGAATTCCTTGATTTCTCCAACGGTTGTCACGTAATAACATTGCTGGAAACAGAGTTCAAATGATGAACCAAAAAAATGTGTTAAAATATGTCACAAGACGGGTCAGTTTCATAACGTGATAACTCAAATAGAATTGGAATGATTGGACTTGTGCACCTACATCTTGGATAAACACACAAGCAAACACTAAATTGGGTTGATGTGTAAAAGAGTGGATCAAAAACAAGTAAAAAATGAAAAATATATAAATGACATAAAGAGGGCAAACAAACAAAAATTCTGTCAATCCCTTTATTCTCGATATATAGTCCTTGCTACGAATCCATTCATCATCCATGATTTCGAGCCAATATACGGGACGAAATCTATCCAACAACAATAGCTCCAAAAGTCCGTCTCATTTTCAGAAGCGACCAGTCCCGAGAATCGCTTAGACGGTTCGTTAAAAACTCTCTCTGGAGTTTATCGAATTGACGTCAGTCCTGTTTCAAATTAGATTTCGGCCACCACCTAGTTATCAACTAAAAAAATTCATGCAGCTGATCATATTAAAGAGAAAAATTGAAATGAGACTATTCAAAATTTTGTGGGTTAAATTTCAGGACAATGAAGAGCCAACGAATTTTAAAAGAAATCAAATATACTGTCTTTTTCCCGTGATAGTGGTGCCACACCCATTTGATGAAGAAATGCCTCCTTGGCTTACTACAATTTGGTGTAGTATAAACAAAGTTAAGAAACTAAAAGTCCACTAAAAATGTGATGTGATCATTAAGCCATCCTGAATAAATTCATGATCATAAATTACAAGGAATTGGTAAGAAAAAAAACGAAGTGGAGTGTACAAGAAAAAGAAGAAAAAAAATTGAACCAAATTAGATGTTCAGATTAATCAAATAATGTTTAAACATACCTTTTGACCAAATAATGCACGAGACGCAATGGAGATCAAGCATGGAGTTTTTTTTTTTAAAAAGCTAAGTAATCAGACAAGTGTGTATGAGCGAGCAAACAACATGTGAAGATGCTCGGTCTTCGTCGTATATAAATAAGCTTTGTGCGGTCGTGTGAACGACCATTTGAATATTGCTCTTAATTGTGGCGGTTACAAAACCAATAAAGGCCATAAACTCAAAATGCTTATTTATGTTATAAAATGGTGAGAAGTAAGTGAATGATGGTAGGGAAGTGTCTCTCTTGTTATTATAAATAAGTATATATACACATGAATATAATAGTGATTTATGCACTAAGAATCTAAAGGGACTAATCTAGAACCATCCTACAATTATGGACATCCATAATAGTGAGACTTATGGGCATCCCAATAAGTTTTCATAATACTCCTCCTTGGATGTCCATTTCCGAAAAGATGTCTCGTTAAAAACTTTCATCGAAAAGACCTCATCAGAAAAACACTAGTGAAGGAAATTAGTACACAAATCTTCAAACACGCATAACAAGCTGCCTCATTAAAACCTTTCCATGAAAAACCCAGTGGGACAAAACCATGGATAAGGAAAAAGAGTATAGCACGTGTTTACTCCCCCTGATGATTACATAACTTAATATATCTTGAAATGATTCATTCTCTGACGTAACTTCTAAATCATTGAAATAGAACTTCAGCATAGTTGATAAACTTGATGTCTTCGATCAATAGAAATCCTTGATAGTTTCAATTGTCATAATTCTTCAGTACTCATAATCTAAACATTATGTGGTAACTTCTGGATCTTCATCTCAAATGATTTTGTCATACTTGTGATAGAAACATTTTCAAATCTTTTTCAGTAGATGACATAACAATATGTGTGTAGGATAATTGTCATCTCAACATTTATGATTATCATGACTATAGCGTAATAATGTGCTTTACTGCTACCTCGTTAAAAACCTTGCTAGGAAAAACTCATTGAGACAAAAACCTAGTCGAAGGGAAAAAAGAGTGTAGCTCTCTTCTGGAGAATCAGTCTGATAATTATTGAATTATTCATCCAATACGTCTGAGCAATTTTATTTGCTATATCATATATGTATAGATTGACATTTTTCATTGTTGGTTTTAGTACATATTCTAATCGTTATGGTACTTCCGGACCATAGACTAATTTTACATGTTTAGTAAAAAAATGCATTCAAATCTAAATTCTCATATGCTCAAACTTCAAGTTGAGACAATAAAAATTCAAGTAAACTCTACATGACGGTAAATATTCCATTTTGGAAGTGATCACGATTTCTTTCAATTGTACTGTAGAGGTTTATATATGTCATCATGAGTTATCAAAAACTCAATCGATCAACCATTAACTATTGATGATCATTCTTAAGAAACTCATATAGGGACTTATCCTCATAGGAGTATCATATACGATATAATTTCTCCTTATAAACATATATCCATTTAAAACCATATTACGAGACATGTGCTTGCATACTATATAAAACTAATTTCTAAAAAACATATTTTAAATACAATGCAATAAAAAGAATGTATATACTTAACTAAGATGCAATGATGATTTATTATCTATATGCACATGATGATGACTCAAAATGCAAACTATACAGTTCATTTTCCAATATTTATAATTTCAATTGACTTCAGGTGATCACTAGGTGGACTTCAGGTCTATGAGCTCATTTACAATAAAAATTATATGTCGACAATCCAAATTGGACTTACATATAGATCCCCATTTTCTAGTCCATTTAATCTCCGCGCGCAAATGCATATCGGTTCCTTAACCATATCGATACAATTTGAACAGCTAGCGATATTGTCAGTATTGATCAGTGATATCTGAATATATATAGTACCATTCCTTTTATATATATAGGCCATCTATTATCATTCAGATATCTATGTCACCTTAGGGACATACAAATTTATTTACTCCATAAAAATACAAACTGCCCATGCTTGCCATTTTCTTATTATTTAAAATACGTGAACCGATATGACTCTCACACTCCATTTCACGTGTGGTTACTGTTCAATTTGGCAAGAATCAAATTTTTCATTACATATATTTTCTATGACTAAGTTATAGCTTACTATACAACATATAAGGTAAACTGTCTATAATCAAATCATAGATTTCAATGTAATAATATATCACATTTTGATAAGGTGATCAAAGTCGTATCATAATACATCTTCATAACCAAAATCAAAGTGGTATCATAATACATCTTCATAACCAAATGAATACCATCATTTCTAATTCCATGAACCTCTATTTGATGTATTTTGTATTGAAAACAAACCGCTGGAACTTCAGGTCCAGTTGGGGATAACATACTAGTTTGTTTTTACCAGCTTTTCCTTATCATTCTTCCCCTAAGGTGGTAAAAAATGTAACCAATGTATAGTTCAAAATTTATCATAACCACCTTAGACATCAATTTCTCATATCATCAATGCATGAGATTTTATATGGCCTTTCGTAACAAAATATTTCGGGGAATAATATATAATGCAGTTGGATTTTAAATGTGCTTAATCAAAATGCCCAATTCAGGAGATCAACGTGTTCATATAATAATCAAAATGTAATTTTTAATCACGGGAACTACTCAAAATTCAATATGTGGTTATAAGCCACTCAATATATATTGTCAATGTATACATGAACACTTAAGTTCTTTATTCAGTATCAAGTAGTTTTAAGATCTCCAATATCATATATACATAATAATCTCAGTGTAGCGTCTTGCCTTTAATAAAACTTCTACCCGAGAAAATTTAAGCACTTATCTTTAATTTAGGATAAACTCCAGTTTTATCAAAACGAGTATAATAAGATTCTGGATGGCCTTATTTGTCACATCTTAATCCTCTAATGTCGACTTTCATAGTGTGTCCACAATGGCATCAGAATTTTTCACAAACAGTGGTCGTGTTTTGAAAATTTCACTTATCACACATCACATTTTTAGTTGACTATATCGCTCATGCTAATCTGCTGGTTAGCAATACTGATATCATATAAACTCAAATATTAAATTTTTTATCCGACAAGATAAGTTATGTGACATAGGATATAAGAGATATCTAATATATGTAGGCAAGACTTACAATACTCTAATAGGGAATATATTACTCTATCTTTGAATATTTTCATACATATATAATTGTGTCATAAGATCAACAATTATAACCGTCAACAGATACAGTGATAACATACGCATCGTTACAATGTATTTTATAGCATGACAATACATGTAATTTTATTATAATGCAATTGACGAATCAATTGTTCCTTTTATTGGTGACAAAATATTAAACAACTTTCAAAATCAGTTGTGTTATTCGACCATTTACTTCACAATATATATATCACATGTTGATCATATTATTTCTTTTATTTTAAGAGTGAAATAAATGTCCAATTTCAAAGGAAATATTAGTGTTTTAAAATACACATCACGTCCTCGTATTTTACCACTAACACTGGCATAAAATAATATCCTCAGATAAAATTATATTCTCTTCAGGGAATAATGACCGTTGATCAAATTTATTATGTAATGTGTCTATAGGACAACAATATTTGAATGAAAAATAATTTCATACTCAAAACATGATATCTCATTCGCTATAGGAAATGATTTTCAATCAATTTGATACGATTCCCAAGTTTCAAGAGTATCTCATATTTTATAAATATCCATGTATAATCTCGAGTTCATTGTTAATTACGATGCTCAAATAATAATAATCACTATATGAAATGTGAGGATTTATAAAAAAATGTCACCTACATGTCACAATTTCAAAGTGTATACACGCTGTGAACTTATAATCATATATAGTTTCAATATCAAAGTTTCTACTTGTATATAATTTTGGATTTGATAATATGATCAAACACATCATTGATACGTCAACAACCAAAGACGCATAGACGCATAAACAATAAATATCAACTCGTACCATATAATATAGATCGGTATGATTATGGTTATTCACGGTCATGGATATAATATGACAGATGTAATAAGTAAACAAATTCATCATAATATAGATGGTTTAACAACACTACAATCTACTATACAAAAGCATCAAAACAATAGTTATATGCTTCGTACTTACCTACCATGCCCATCGCACATTGCTATGTTTAAACCATACTTAACAAAATCGCATATTAAGTGCCCAAACAAAAACATGCGAAGGTGTTCTTGAATTATCATATGTCCATTAAAGACAACCAAGAGAACTATTGAATTTAGTTATAAATTTAAATGATCAACCCTTAAATAGTTAATAATTTTAATTCGTAAAACGAATAAGTACATTAACATAATACGTATGATTATTGAACACAAGAGTAGCATAGTATGGCAAACGAAAAACACACCCCAAACAAAGTAAAGAGAATTTATCAAAGCAATGAAGTCTAGCCCTCTATTGGACTTAACAAATTCAATTCATAGTCAATCTCTCAATGAAAACAAATGGGTTTAGATTTGTTTAAACTAAACGAGTTTCACTTCATGTCGTGAATTGCAGAGTACGCAGTTGATATGAAAACATAAACAGAATTTGACTTCTAATCTTCGCCAATACTAATTCAAAAGAAAAAAATACAAGTTGCACCATAAATTATTATTGTCTTTTGGATAGAAAATCTCGGCCCACGCAAAAGTAACAAATTATATGACAAATTATATATTATAACATATAATGTTATGTCCTTTATTGAAAAAAATCATTCGAACTTCCGGCCCAAAATTTTATAATATATTCTTTGTCAAAACTTGTTGACCACATATATAAAACCTCAATCCGGTAAAGAATTCGCATGACATACTTGTATGAATTATATCATGAATAAAATGTAACACTAAAGCGTGTTAATGCAATACGTAAGAGTTACATGCAATTGCCATACGGAGTATTAATTACAAGACAGAGCAACAAATTAAATAAAGGGCATGTTCATAAATAGATTTATGCATTCATTATACAAAGGGCATGCGATAGGTTTTAATAACCGAAGTCAAATAATTGAGCATACATGCGCCTATTTTATAATTATCTAACGCCCACTCACCAATACATATATTCATGTACGAGTACTATAATTATTAACGTCAAATAATTGAGCATACATATGTTCATGTACGAGTCGATCATATAAATACAATTCTTTCCTGCGTATTAAATATTTGACTTCAAAATAAAACATGATATTGAAAAGTCGATCCATTAATTTCATGTTGTGTCCAATTTATTTAGGCAATTAGCATCAACACATAAGTTATTCGAATATGATCATATATGGTCTAGATTTGTATATAATACATGTATGTCTACTTTGTTTGATTTCATGTCATTTTTTTTAATTAATTAATTCGTATATATTCATCAAATTCGTTAATGCTAACAAAGCCAATGAATCTATTTCAAATCATTGAGATCAAGAATATAGAAGAGCACATATGCAACGTACTTAACAAGATGGATTAATTTATTTTATGCAAGAAATTCATGTCTGACACTCAGACATAAACAAAGGTTAATAATAATTGAATTGAAATACTAACATGGAGTGTTAGTCTTTTGATGATTCAAGGAACCAAAACAAAATAAATACATACCTTAATCTGGATAGATTAGATGGAGATTTACGAACTGTTCGATTGGTCTAGAGTTCGTGCTGATAACGTATTATAAAATGTAGAGAAGTAAGTGAATGATGGTAGGGAAGTGTCTCTCTTGTTATTACAAATAAGTATATATACACAGGAATATAATAGGGATTTATGCACTAGGAATCTAAAGGGACTAATCTAGAACCATCCTACAATTATGGACATCCATAATAGTGAGACTTATGGGCATCCCAATAAGTTTTCATAATAATTTAAATGTTGATTTGCACATTAAAGCAGGAGTTTACCTATCATTGCCTTTGACAAAGTCAAATTTTCAAGGTGAAGGGAATATGTTTGCCGTTTCTACACTTGAATTTTGATGGTGCCATAAATCTTGTAATGGCCGACAAAATTACCATTAAAACGGAATTGGAATAATTGTTCTTTCACAGAATTAATTGGCTATTCGTTCGGTGTATGCTTAAGTTACCCGCCAAGGTTATAATATTACCAAGGTACTTTGTATGAATTTGTTAAGATTGTCCACCGACGTTATAAAATTACCAAGGTGGGAATAAAGTCAAGTAAAGATGGATAAAAAAAGAAATCGTCTACGAAGTCAAACAAAAAGTGACACAGTGACGTATCAAATATTTACATGCCTCTGAACAGGTACTCATCCTCTCATCGACTTCCAAGTCAAATAAACATTACATTGTCACTCTTTCAACAAGCTAAACGCTTGTGGACATCCAAGTCATGAAAAAAAAAACGAGTACTCCTACGACAAGTTAAGTGCTCAACGACATCCAAGTCAAACAAACAAAAAAAGATCGAGACCTCACCACGCCAACACACCCAAATAGTGTACGTGACAAGGTCTCAAGGGGGCAATTTGTAGGCAGGGAAATTTTATTAAAGTGCCGAAAATAAAATAAAATGAATTATTTTAAGTTAATATCAAATTTTAGCTTAATTTAATTATATTTGTCCCGCTCAATGGAATCCGGATCGACCCATATTACAAATTGGGTTATTTGGGTCCTAAAGCAAAGAAAGTGGTCAATTGGGCCCAATGAAAAGGCAAGCTCACAAAAGAGTCAATTGCGCCCAATTGAGACGTCAAACCCACAAAGAGTCAATTGGCCCAACAAGTCAAGCTCATAAAGAAGGCCCAAGTCTTCAAGTCCATTAACCAAGGGAGAAATCTCTATAAAAAGGAGACTTCTCCACCATTTGCAGGGGAGAAAAAACCCTTTTACAAGAGAAAAACTCATTTGTCAAAGTGAAGAGAAAAGAGACATCAAAAGCTCTCAAATTCTCTCTACAAATCTCCTTCGCAAGTAGTCAACAAGCACCACAAAATCGTGCCGCCTACGCAAGGAAAACTCAAATCAAATTCAAGCATCGGAAGAGAGATTCAACTCAACGCAACCCTCTCAAGAAGCTAAAGTCAAGCAAGGGAGCCTTGAAGATCGAAGACTCGTGCCTTTAGTAACGTTGTAGAATTAGAGGATAAATAGTGGTTGTATACATAACTTTCTGATATTTATATAAACACATTTGTTTCTCTATTTTGTTTTACAGTTTTATTGCAATACAAAATTTGTTGTTACAATATAGAAATGGGATCACATAAGTCCACCTTCCTTAGATAAGTCCATGAGTCTTAATCTAGACGATTAGATCAAACAAATGAATGGTCAAGATTAAATCAAAAATAAAAAAACTCATATATAAACTCAAAACTCACCCAAACCCCAAACCCTAATCAGAAAACCCACTTCTCTCCACTTTCTACCCACTTCTCTCTCAAATAACCTGCCACCAACCGCCGCCGCTGCCGCCTTACCCACCAGCCACCCTCTTCTTTATCTCAACGTCTACCCGCCGCTCTTTTCCCCCTCTTACTCCTCTCGGCCGCTCTTCCTCTCCATGTCGCCTCTCCTCCTCTCTTTGTCCAAGGCCGTGGCACCACCTCCACCAGCCGCGGTCGTCCCCTTCCTCTTTTTCTTTCTTTTTTCCTTGTTTCGTCCTCCCTGACCACCTTCTGCCACCACACCCTCCTTTCTCCGGTCAGTTCTCGTTTCCATGGTGAGATTTTTTTCAGATCTTTTTTTTTTTTAAGGTGGTTGATGGTTGCGCTGGGATGGTATGGTCGTTGTTTAGTGTCCACGTGTCATCATCTCAGTGCTTCATTGGTATTTTGACTTGTTTTATGTCAAATTTCTTATTTTGTTTAGTGTCCACGTGTCATCATCTCGGTGCTTCATTTCCGGTGAAAACCACTAAGATAATGAGAACTCCGCCTTACAAAAATTATTTTTAAAACTAATGAAATATTTTGATTCGGCGTAGAATATTATGGCTAGATAGCATACTTCTTCGCCAAAAATTGATAAGTTACTGACGGAAATCGAGTCGAAATAGATTTTACTCTTTCTGATGCACCTAGTAGTCAGTTTCATGTATCTAACAATTTTCATCTATATATATATATATATATATGTGTGTGTGTGTGTATGTGTGCGTGTGTGTGTGTGTGGGGGGGGGGGGGGGAGGATCCGGTGAGTCCACCTAAATATTTGAGTGTGAGTTCTAATTATAACCGTCAGATCTGAAAGATATGAAGCACTGAGATGATGACACGTGGACACTAAACAAAATAAGAAATTTGACATTAAACAAGTCAAAATACCAAAGCTTCTTACTCACGTCATTTATGCTTTCTCTCTCTTCAATTTCAAAACCAAAAAATCGTCCATATTCGCGCAAAATAGCAACGTTTCTACTCGATTTCAACTTTATTCACCAATTTGTGATCATAATTCATAATCGTTGAGGTAAATTCTATTTTAGTATTTTTCTCGGTTGTTTTTCGATTATAATTGATTTTCTTTCATTATTAAGTGAAATTTGGTCTAAATCACTTTATTCTTGTGGATTTTGTTACAAAATTGTAGTTTATATAGTGAAAGTGAAAAACTTAGTAGAAATTTGGTCTAAATCGTTTCATTAAGCTGTTTTGTGCGAAAATGATGTTTATATAGTGATTTTGAAGATTTTAGTAGGAATTAATTATATTTTTTGATTTAATTCGACATATTGAAGAAAAATTAGATTTAATTTCATATATTAGGTTTAACTGCATAAATTAGGGTTAGTAGTTGCATAATTCTGGGAATTAGGGTTTGTAATTGCATAATTCTAAAAATTAGGGTTTGTAATTGCATAATTCTGGAAATTAGAATTTAATACTACGAATTTTATGACAATGTAGTTGATAAATTGAGAGTTAGAGATAAGAAAAATGAGTAATGTTGTTATTGAATAAATGTGGTATTGTTGTTGTATAAATGTGATATTGAATGTGAAAAATAGTATGATATTGAATGTATAAATTGACTTGTTATATATGTTACATTCATTGTCATCAAATAAAATTCATGCTGATTTTTAGGCAACTAATTATGTTATACAAAAAATGAATTATAATATACATTGACAAAATATGTATATTTTGTTATTGTAGTTAAATGATTATGATATTGTAGTTAAATGATTGTGATGTAGCTGTTGTTTACATTGTTATATTGGATATTGTGATATTATTGTTTGTATATTATGATATTGTTATACTGTGTGATATCATTGTTTGTATAATGTGATGTTGTCGAATTGATGTTTATGATACTATGATTTTGATTGACAAAAATGTGTTGTTTGTATATTGTGATTTAATAGTTGGTTAATTTTAATGCGGTCATTAAGTATCAAACAACATGAAGTTGATAATTATAAAAACATAGGAGCCTCTCAAAACAAAAGACGATGGTGACAAAACATTAATGCAGACGGCAATTGTAAATAAACAAAAGAGGAAGAAGCTACAACCAATAAATAATGAGGAAGAGGAGGAAATACCAACTATGAAATTGAAGTCTGTGAAAAAAAAAAAAAGAATAGCAAAGAGGAAAAGAAGATGATATTAGTGAAACAAAACAAAGTTATAAAGCAGCCTTAGTTGAAAAATAAAAAAGGAAAACCATTTCAAACGAAGTGTAGGCCGGGGTAGTTGGTTGAGTTGATTCATGGACTTACTGATAGCCAGAACAAAACTGTTATTGAAGTAGGATTTGGAGGCTTGTTGCACGTAAAAAGTGACTAAAATTCCACATAGAATTATGCATTTGATTTTAAAGGCCTTCGGCCATACATGCGACATGTTTAGAACAAAGAAGATGGAGTTTTTATTGACGAAAGATGATGTCCATGACATATTTCATCTACCTTGAGGAGGAAAGCAGGTAGTGCATGCGCAAACGAATAACACAATTGCTGTGACGGACACCAAACTGAAAAATGAATGGAGGTTAAAGTTTGGGGTACAGTGTACATCCGATCCAATTTTGGTAAGTAGAGTCTTTGAAAGACTAAATGTAACACCCCAGAATTTATATTTATGAGTAATTTACTAAAGGCGTAAATTTTATAAATTCGTCTTTTACTTTTATTGGTTGAAATATTTTAAGTCGATAATTTATGATTTCGAGGCCTTAAAATTAATGTTAAATAGAATTTAGTTTGGTTGAGTAGAAAACATCGCATTTCAGTCCGTTATGAGTTCATAATCGGATTATACGCAAAATCCAAGTGAGTTGGCCCGATATGAAATTAGGGCCTTCTATTACCCACCTTCTCAAAATAAACTCACTTATCTCTCCTCCTTCCTCCTCAAATTTCAGCAACATACTCGCCTTCATCTTCTTCCTCAAACAACCTAAAATCACCATTAAACCTTCATAACTTTCTAAACTTAAGACGGATGTCGTTTCTCTGTTTTTCAACAAAACTTGACAATTTTTATATCAATCTTCTCCTCTCATCCCCCTCTTCATTTTCATACTCTAAAATATCTCTTTCCTCCACTTTTTTATGAAACCCATTTTTCTAGATCTACACTTAAGACGGGCATAACTTCTTCGTTTCTTAACCAAATTCAATTTCGTTTAATGTTTCGGAATCCTCTCACCATCCTCTTTCTTTCTAGCCTATCAAATATCAAAACTTTTGACTTTTTATTAAGACCGTCTTTTTCAAATTTCGTTTTTAGGCTTCTAACCGCTTCTTTTGTCGGGAAAAAGCGGACCTTGAAGGTTTGGGTCAACGAATTCGTGTGGGTTAATAGTTACCTTGGGAATCGAAGATTCGAAGTGCTAATCGAGGTAATGTTGAGGGGTTACTCGGTATCATATTTTGATGTGTTTTCTATGTGTTTTAGGGTAGTATTTATGAGAAAGATGAGCTCTTGGTTAGTTGTTAATATAGATCCATGATTCTTACATGTTGAATTGTTGAATTATGTCTCACATGTTTCAAAGTGATGGAAATTGGTAGTTTGGGTGATAAACCTCCTTTGTGGTGCTTATTCTTGTGCTCATAACTTTAATGATGGATTAATTGTGCTATGAATGTTTAGTTGAGTGGTTTGTTGTTCCTACGTTGTGTGCATTAACGAATTGGTGATGGATTGATGTTGCTAGTGCAAATGAGTTTGAGTTCATATAAATTGATTAAATGTGTTATGAAGTGAAGTTTATGAAGGGGATGTGCTAATGTTGTTATTTAGTCAAGTTTATGCTCCTTCCATGTTTATTATATCAAAAATATGTTATTCTTATGCTAATTGAGGAAGTTCAGTGTTAGTTTAGTGATATTGTGCTCAACTTTGAAGTTGGATCGATTTTGGTACACTGGCGGTTTTGTGTTGTTGGCAATTCTTGGAATTGATTGTTGTAAATTCGTGTCTAAATCGTGAATGAGGCTTGGAAATCCTTCTTGGGTATTTACATATTCATTTGTGGTGCTAGAATGGGTGTTAAGGTGTTTAAACAAGTTTCATGAAAGTTTGAGGGAAAAATTGGAATGAGAAAAACAAGTTTGGAATTTGTCTACATAAAGGGCCAACTTTAAATGATCATATATAGAGTTCTAGATAGGATATTGATTTAATTTAAAGTCAAGAAGTTAGCTTGTTCTCTTACGGTTCAAACGATAGGTCACATCCCAAAAAGACTAAGAAATGAGTGAGATATGACCATTCTACCGAAACTGGTCGAAACCGTATTCTGGTCGTATAAAACACTCTTGGTCTTGCAAGTTGACTCCAGGAAGGTATTAGCTATGCGAACTTGGTCGTGCATAATGAAATTGACAGTGCGAGTTGACTCTAGGGAGGTGTTGGTCGTGCGGCCGTGAATAACGAACTTAGTCGTGCTAAACTCCAACTTTGCTCCGTGAGCTATAAACTCACTTATTGCATTACCTTGTTGACTATGCTCTAAATCTTTGTTCTAATGCTTGTAGGTGATGTTTTAACACTTGTTTATCATTAGAATACACCACTTATACCCTATTCACAAGCTTAGTGACAATGTTTAGTTTATTGCCCCTTTGAGTCGGTTTTGCCTTATGTAATGATTTGAGAACTACTCGTTGGGTGCTTTGAACTCTCATTTCCCGGCTACACATTCATACTCGTTAGACTGGAATGTTGGAGCGATGAGGTGTGTCCTTGATGCTTGTGCATTTGTTTAGTGGGGATATGACGACGTTGTTAGGAGGCGAACGCAATGCGTTGGTCGACCCGGCCGTCAAATGTTGTATCTTTGCGAGGTGGTGTCATTGCATGTAGCGTTGACGAGCTTATTTCACGTGTCGTTAATTCCGCTAATTAGCTATGGTCAAATAACAATTTATATCTCCTAAGCAAACACAAACTATCTTAAATAAAGGTAGTAAATGGTAAGAATAGGGTCGAAGCCAAGAGAAGGCGAGATTAACTAAATTAACTAATCTAGACTCTTGCTAAAAATCAATTAACAAAACTAATTACTAACTAATTACTCTAATCAATAATTAAGATACTAATTAAGACACAAACATAAATTAATTACAAACTATGATATTAACAATGACAAAAACATGTAGGATAACACATATGGAGAAAGTTTGATTTGAGAAATTGATTAACAAGTCTAAAATAACCAACAAGTACTTAAGATTCAAATATTCAAATATAAAAAAAACTAACTTAGTGTAATTTTCCCAAGTTCCCAACAATTAGCAAAGTAAAAACTCTTCATTTCCTCTCTTCTCTAGTTATCTAATACAAGTTTCTAAGAAATTAGTCAACAAGGATAAACTCAACCAAGGATGACCCTTTACAACCCAATTTACACCCACTAAAACATGAGCCCAAATCAAAGATGCAAGCTTTATGAACAAAACCAAAGAAACAAGCTAGAATCATGTAATAAAACACTAAACCATGTTCTAACCACACAATAAACCAAATTCCACTCAAAAGATTCCAACTTTAAACCAAAGTTGTAATATTTCAAGGTTGCTTCAACAATATCAAGACAAATTCTTGTGCTATTTCCACCTCTTTCGTGTAGTTTAGCCGAATTTGGGGTACTTGACGTCCTTTGCGTTGATCGAGTCTTGGATGCGAAATGTTTATCGCATGTCGAATCGGAACATGTTTTTTCTGAGAGTCTGGTCATGTTTAGACTAGGACTGTATTATTATCGTCGTCCTACCGGAAGGAAATGAGTCTTGCATGTACGAAATGTTTATCGTATACGGTTCAGGGAAATGTTTATCCCGTGGACGTGTTTTGATCATACTTGCTATGTACATGATGCTAGTGCGTGTCATTTACCGTGAGAGTGTGTATGCTTATATTTGATCATATGATGGATTGTATACTTGATTGATTGGATGCCTATGATTGGTTTGTATGTTGAGTCCCGAACCTTCTCAAGCATATGTCACTAATGGTGAGATGCAAGCCCTTAGTGTACATGTCGTTGCAAAGGGGAGTCTTCCCTGAGTCGATGTTGCATGATGATGATACGATGGATGTTTTGCAGGCTTATGTAATGTTAATATGCAATGCTCTACTTATAATCGGCATGATATGTATGTATGCATGATGATACATGTTTCTATACTTACTCCCCACTTACCGTGTTGATGTGATATGGCTGGGAGAACCCCGAGTTACTCCCTACTTACTGTGGCATTCATTATTCATGGATGAACAGGTTACAGGTTGGTGTTGCATGGGGATTTGACGAGTGAGCTAGCAAGCGTTGTACTTACGTCGATTCACCCTTAGCATGTAGTTTATATTAGTTTATTATCTTAATTGTGTATTTATCAAGAGATCGGTGTCCTTGTATTTATTTAAGCTACAACTTGTATAATCGATTTATTAAATTACGTTTTGGTTTTATAATATAGTGACATTCGCGGTTTTGCTTTTAAAGTTTCTAAAAATCTCGTATTTCCACTGCAAAATTATGTGTTTACTTTATTGCTTAATCGTGGGGTGTCACACTAAAGCAGTGCAATGAGCATAGAGAAGAGTTCAAAAGATTGTTTGTGATGTTTAGCATGTCCGTTTTCTTGGCACCAACTGCAAATAAAACACTTGATTTGACGTTGGTTAAGGTAGTTGCGAAGGTTGAGAGCATCCCCAACTACGATTGGTGTGAGTATGTTTTCCAGGAGATGGTCAAATCTATTGGGGTGTGCAAACAAGGTGGGAAGACGTTAGTCAGCGGGTATATCATGGTTGTTATGCTGGCCTATTTCCATCGGTTTGATTTCAGAGGGAATTTTTTGGCACACACCCTACCCCCTATCAAGCATTGGGATGGTAAGGAGTTGTCAAAGAGGGTGGATGATGAGAAGAATACGGGAAGATTGGAAAGTGCGCCAATCTCGAAGATTGAGTACCCCGTCAGTCAGGACCAACAAGGTAACCTAAATATGCATGTTTGTTGTTTAATATGTAATTAAGTTTAGATAAGTTGCAAACCACTAACAGCATATCATATCTTTTTCAGTAACACCATAGGCAATGCAACTTACACAAAATTCCAGTCAAGAGCAAGAAGATGAATGTGAAGCAAAAGATGGCTACTTGATTATTAAGCTGCCTAATAATGTGGAAACTGATGAACATATAATAGCAAGATCAATTGATGTAAGCTCTCTTGCCCTGCTGTTTTAATTACAATTACAAGAAAATTAAGATAGGTTTTTGTGATATAGTTATTGCAGTAGTGTGATATTGTTTTTAGTAGGTTCTGATACTGATATTCTCATATGATAAAGTTTGTGTGAGTTTGAAATGTTGAATTAGTGTGATATTGCTTTAGAATGTTGTGATTTTGTTATTGTAGTGGTGTGATATTGTTTAAAGTATGTTTTGATATAGATATTGAATATCATTCTTATTGTTTTATATGCCCCTTGTTCAAATAATGTGTGTCTTCGACATGTTTATTTTGTCATTTGACAGCGTGCTCATAAAACTTATCTACGTATGAAGAGGAACAATGAATTGTTCTATTCAAGATACGTAGATAATATGAAGAAGATAAGAAATTTGAAACAAAAACATACAGTGCGTGAAGAAGATACGTATGGAAAATGTGGTGCGGAGGAAGACGTCAATGACAAAGAAGAGAATGATAATAGCGAAGAACATACATTAGCTAAAGAAGATCCTCGAATGTCTCAAACACAGCCTTTCCTTAGAGACCCTAACTATCATGTATTTATGAATGGCTTGATATAAAGGGTTTTTGAACTTAAGAAAGAGAAACAAGGCTTGCCATCGTTTGACATTTAGACTGACATGCTGAAAATCCAGTATAAAGAGCTGAACAAAAGACATGGGGGATGTAACGATAAGGATCTTATGAGTGATGACGATTTAGACGGCAATGACGATACTGAATGGAATGAGGAAGTTAACGACGGTACAAATTTGAACATCGGAGATGAGAAGATAAATGATGAAGAAGACACTCGTGTAAATGAGGTTATAATAAAAATTGGTTATGGAGCAACGGGTTCAGTCGAGGGGGAAGTAAATAAGGGTTTTAATGATGGCACAACACATCTGGAGACAGCTCGTGCGAACGAGGTTATACCTCAAAGAGAAGTTGAGAACATAAATGAGAGTAAGAACAATAAACAAAAAGAAAAGGTGCTCAAAATGATGAGGAGGACGCTCGTGAGAATGATGTTATACATGAAATGAGATGCATCATTGAGTATTTGTTCCACTAAAAAAGAATATCCGATCAATCTGCAGCTGTGGTGCTTAGTCATTTGGGTTGTGCTCTGGATTGTGGATTGCCGGGCAAGGATGTACCTATGGTGTCTGAGTTTTTGTTGGAAAATACGGATTTGTTTGAGCATGTGTTGAAGCTTCGAAAGGAGGTCATGGATTATTGCTTTCTTGATGATCATAAAATACAAGGAATGTAATTATTTAAAAATATAATAGCATTCAATTGAAATTGGTTCATATTATTGTTCAAAAACTAATCATAGTTCTTTGATAAAATTGTACAGGAATACTGTCTTCCACTGTTGAGCTTATCATGTTATTATCGAAATCCGATATTGAGTTGTTGTTGCCTCGAGAACTAATAGAACATATTGTCATTGAAGCATGGACATTATTGCTGAATGACTTGCAAATGACAGAAAATGCCAACAACCAACCAAGCAGAATTTTCTATGGTATTGACCACTCGGTATGTCTACTTCAAATACATTTTTTATTTAATCAACTTCGTACGTTATAAAATCTTTAAATTAGCAATTTGTCAAATGTGTCAAAGAGACTTATCATGTGCCATTAAGACAAAACCAGGGGCCCCTAACGGAGTTGAATGCCATGAGTGAAAATGATGTTGATAGGAGAAAATATACGACATAAGTATATGGTGCATGAAACACATGGTCAACCTTTTTTAAGCAGCCGTTTAATTTGGATTCAGATATGGTAAGAGAAATGGATAATTAACATGATAATTTTCCAAATAATGGATGATATTGTATTGCCAGAATATTGATACTTTATTGCCTATGTTTTTTCTTAGGTATTCATTCCTTTATTTTGCACGACCATTTTTTATGTGTGTGCATTGACTTCACGAGGAAGTTAGCGTTTTATATGGACAACAAAACTCGTGAAGATTTGAGCGATCATCATAAACAAGCTTGGCTGTTTGTGCTGTAAGTGTTTCATTCATAAAGCAAAACATACTTAAATTATGATTTCTTTTATATAATAATTGAATTTCCTACGTATCTTCTTTTAAAAATATGTAGTTCGACACATATGTTGACTTCCTCATCAGCAAAGGTCATGAAAATGGTCTACAAGCGAAGGACTTTGATATGCAAATTATGCCCTTTATTTGGCAATCTGATTAGAGTAACGTAAACTGTGGCTTGTTCATACTGCTTCACATGATATTTTTTGTTGGTGAGCAGCGACAATGATATTGAGTGATAAAAATGAAAGTAGGAGTGTGGTCCTCGAGCAAATAAGACAGCTGAATGAGATGAAGAGTAAAATCATCCCACCTTTGTTGAGAAAGAGGGAAAAAGGTAACAATAAGACAGAAGGGAGGAACGGGTGGGAAAAAATATTTTCACACTCCCGACTCAAAAATAAAAGGTTAGATTCCACTACAAAATCTTTTATCATATACTGAATTAAATTGCGAAAACTAGGATATAGTTCATAATATAAGCTGCTGTATTTTGTAGCCATTATACAATATGGTTCTGCGAGTGTCTTTGGCAGCAGCAGACGTGGAGTCTCAGATGGGCTTGGAATCACGCTTGATTGTGGTAGGGGGAATGAGAAAATACTCTTTGTCTCCAAATTTATGAGGAATAACCAAGCCCTTCTTTCAAACATGTTGACTTTAAGAAAAGAAGTGCTTGACTATTGCTTGTTGGACTACTACGATTTATCATCACAGTAAGATCCTATATATCTTTGATAAAGATTAAACATACTACTCTAGGTGAAGTGTGATCATCTTTCCAATATAGTGTGATACTGTATAGCTTAAACAAACTTCTATTAGTGATATTGCTATGTGTAAGGTGTGATATTTCTTCAAATAACGCGTGATAGTGTTTCTCAAGATCCCAAAACTAAATATTCATTGCAAGATTGTTGGTGAAAATGCTTACATTTTTTTTGGAGCAGTGAGGTTGTTGGCCAATTCAGTGAAGAGCAGTACCTGAAGAGAGGGGATATAATGTCCTTGTTGCCAAATGTGCATGTCAATAGCGCTGTGATTGAAAGGTTGGAAATAGTTCTGAGCAACATTGAAGACAAAGAAAAGTGTTCAACAAGTTGAATGTTTTTTGGAATTCAACACATGGTAAGCTATTATATTGTTTTAATATGTATATTTTCATAATTCTGAAATAAAACTATTTTGACGTCATATACAAGAAACAGCATGTTCTACACTCTTTGAATGAACATGGAGTGGTAGGGAAAAATTATAAATAAAGAGATAAAGATAAGATATTTGGAGTTTGGGATGACTTCATATACAATATATTTGACGTTGGTTAAGGTAGTTGCGAATGTTGAGAGCATCCCCAACTACGATTGGTGTGACTCTGTTTTCCGGGAGATGGTCAGATCTATTGGGGTGTGCAAACAAGGTGGGAAGACGTTAGTCAGCGGGTGTATCCTGGTTGTTATGCTGGCCTATTTCCATCGGTTTGATTTCAGAGGGAATCTTTTGGCACACACCCTACCCCCTACGAAGCATTGGGATGATAAGGAGTTGTCAAAGAGGGTGGATGATGAGAAGAATACGGGACGATTGGAAAGTGCGCCAATCTCGAAGATTGAGTACCCCGTCAGTCAAGACCAGCAAGGTAACCTAAATACGCATGTTTGTTGTTTAATATGTAATTAAGTTTAGATAAGTTGCAAGCCACTAACAACATATCATATCTTTTTCAGTAACACCCTAGGCAATGCAACTTACACAAAATTCCAATCAAGAGCAATAAGATGAATGTGAAGCAAAAGATGGCTACTTGATGATTAAGCTGCCTAATAGTGTGGAAACTGATGAACATATAAA
>JAIUZE010019851.1:0-11117 GCA_022085475.1 Heliosperma pusillum
GTCAATGCTATAACCTATAGCCTTTTTGTGCCTTTTTAAAACCACCAACAAATCAATAAGTTGGCTTTCAGATAGGCTAGCACTGACAATTACAGGATTCATCTCATGGGAATCAAGAAAAACATATTTAAGATGAGAGGGGAGAGGTTTAAGTTCAGGTTTCTTTACCTCGGTAACCTTAGGGGGGTTACCTAAGCTATACACCTTCTGTAACTTGCAGTCCTCTCCTGTCAGCAGTTTTTCCATCGCAACTACTTCTTCACTCCGTGAGCTTCCTGCTTCAGCAATGCTGGAAATTAAGGCGATCTCCAGATGATCCCTATTCAAACACAAAGAAAGACAGTCATCAATAGTTAAATCAACAATATCGACTCTATGACATGTCTCTTCTAACATGGGGTGTTTCATTGCATTATCTAAATTGAAAGTGATTGTGTCATCCCCCACTGTTAGTGTAAGTCTCCCATTCTTATCTATAACCGCCCCCGCAGTATGGAGGAATGGTCGTCTCAAGATGATAGGAATTTGGGTGTCCTCAGCCATATCTAAGACAACAAAGTCAACTGGTATGAAAAACTTCCCTACTCTAACCGGTACGTCTTCTAAAATCCCCAAACGGTGTTTAATAGAACGGTCGGCCATTTGTAAGGTCATGGTTGTAACAGTAAGTTGACCCATATTAAGCTTTTTGCATATAGAAAATGGCATGACACTAACACTAGCCCCTAGATCACAAAGAGCTTTATCTATAGCTAAGCAACCTATATTACAAGGAATAGAAAAACTCCCTGGATCCTTGAGCTTAGGTGGTGATCTGGATTGCAACACGTCACTGCATTCCTCAGTAAATGCAACCGTCTCTACTTCATTAAAGGACCGCTTCCTTGTCAATATGTTCTTCATAAACTTTGCATAGGCCGGCACTTGAGTGATCAACTCGGTAAAAAGGACACTCATTTGCAAATTCTTGACCACTTCCATAAACCTCCCAAACTGTTTATCAAGCTTGGATTTATGTTGGCGGCGCGGAAAGGGAAGTGCAATGGCAATTGGCTCAGCTTCTTTGGCTTTGGAAGACGAATTAGAAGACTTATCATCCTGATCAGGGGTTGCTCGATCGAGCAGAGGGGTTGCTCGATCGAGTTTTTCAGAACAGTAACTTTCAGAAACTTCCCGAGCAGAATTTTCGACTTTTTCCAGGGTTGCTCGACCGAGCAAGGGGTTGCTGCTCGATCGAGCAACCTTATTTTCAGCCCCTTTTTCGCTGTTTTTCGAACTTTGACCAGCAATTTCCAAGCTTTCATTGGTTTCTTCCCCTATCATTTCAGGGCCTTTGTAATGGGTTACACTCCTCAAAGTGATAGCATTGGCTTGTTCATGTGGAGGGTGTCCTTGAGGAGGAAGATTACCTGGTTGTTTATGTGGATTTTGAATTGCCAATTGGGCAATTTGAGTGTCAACCATCTTATTATGAGCTATCAACTGTGATATCTGAGCATCTTGCTTTTGTTGGATCATAAGACTTTGCTGCAACATGGCTTTTAATTCCGCCATATCATTACTTGGAGGTGGTGGAGGTGGAGGTTGTTGAAAGTTTTGGCCTCCTTGATTGGAACGATTGTAATTACCTTGGGAATTGCGATTCTGAGGAATCACATAAGAAGAACCTTGTTGCTGATGTGGCGGTGGGGTAGGATTGAGAACATTCTGACTTCGGTAAGATAAATTTGGATGCTCTTTCGTCCTTTCATTGTAAAAGTTGGAGTAAGGTGTACCTTGCTTAAAAGATTGAAAGGCAAGGACTTGCTCAACCGTACTCATACACTCAACTGCATTATGCCCCATAGTACCACATCTTTCACAGGTTGGCTCTTGTTGAACCATGGCATGAACCGTTTGTTTATTTTCCAAGGACTTTGAAGTTTGTAACTCGGCAATTTTGGCAGTTAATGCCTCCAACTGAGCTGCAACTGCATTATCCGTACCTCCTCTCCTCACATTACCCCTAGGATTCCCATACTCAGCAGTGTGAGTAGCCATCTCATCAATTAACTTCCAAGCATTGGCATCGGTAGTGTTATTTTGGAATCTCCCATTAGCAGCAGAATCGAGCAATGTCCTCTGATCATCATATAACCCATTATAAAACTGGTTGCATAAGAACCAAGTATCAAAACCATGATGTGGAACAGACTTGACAAGCTTTTTGAAGCGAACCCAGGCCTCATTAAAGTTCTCATTGGGACCTTGTTTGAAACTTGTGATTTGGCTTCGAATGACATTGGTTTTCTGTGGCGGAAAATATCTTTTATAGAATGCAAGAGCCAAAGAATTCCAATCGGTGATGCCAAGTGCAGCCATATCTAACTCACTCAACCAATCTTCTGCCCCGTCTCGTAATGAAAAGGGAAACAACACCAACTTGATCTGATCTTGTGTCACCCCACCCGTCAAAGGAATAGAGCAACAATAATTGGTAAATTTCTCCATATGCTTAGCAGGATCCTCAGTAGGGCTCCCTCCAAACATGTTTCGCTCCACCAAAGAGATATAAGATGGACGAATCTCAAAAGTACTATTACCCGTAGTAGGGAGTTGAAATCCCTTGGGAATAGATGCAACGGTAGGCTCCGAGTGGCTGGCTAGAGTAGGCATGGTTGTAGTAGGTGCAGAAATAGGTGTATCCTCTTCTAAGGATGGTTTTTCTGCGACGAATTCGGCGTAAACTGTTTCAAGCGTACTCAAGTCTTCCGCTTCTTGAATTTCCTTCCAAAAGTTTCGTCTAGACCGGAGAGTCTTCTCTGGTTCGGAATCGTAGGGCACGAGAACGGACCTAGAACACCTGGGCATAAACAAAAACTAAAGAAAAGGATGAGAACTGTCTCAAGGAACTTAGGTTCCCTGAGACGAAAAAGACAAACTAAGTAGAAACAAACAGAAAACTGTTGCCTCCCCGGCAACGGCGCCAAATTTGATAAGGGTAAAGTCGCGTCTCCTTAATCAAAGTAAACCTAAATCACTACTAACTAATAGTCAGCGGTAAGTAAGGTATCGAATCCACAGGGAGGCGGTAGTATTCTAATCTGTTAAACTAAGTTTGTCTCTATAGTAACAATTTCTGGGTTTGAGATTGGTTTCTAAACTAATAGCAAACAATAACAATAACTAATAAATAATAACAATAACAACTAATAATAATAACAACTAATAATAAGCAATAACAAACTAATAAGGTTGAAAACAATGAGATTAAAAGTCTACGGTCTCAGGTTCACTAAGATTATTGTTCAGGGGTAAGGATGTAGTCAACTATCATGCAATAAAGTTATCTAAGGTCACAAGATCGATCGATTCAATTATGCCCTTTAGATCTACAATTTAACATGCGATCGCTATCATTAAACGAGTTCTATTCAATTATCGTAGCATATCTTAGTCTTAACCCGGTCGGTGTTAATCCTAATTCGCGAGACTAGTTAATTAATCCTGGCCAGTAATCAAACAACTAGAATTAAAACGATAATCAAACGATAACCATGCAGTTGCAATTCAATTAATTAATCTACCCCTTATAACAATCCTAGATCCCCTTTCAACCCTAGAAAGGAATTTAGCTACTCATAACGATATAAACAACAACAATATTAAATAAAGTAAACATGATTAACAACAATGAAAGGATGAACAAAGAATAATTAAATAACAAGAAGGTAATTAACTGAATAACAAAGGAAGATTAAAGAATACCGATTACAAGTTGAACTAAAGACAATCGTCTTGATGAATAAAATCCAGAGGCAAAGAAAGCTAAATTAGGTTTTCTAATATTAAAGCCTGTCTAATTATGAAAGACGAGCTTTTCTTTTATAATGCAAAAATCTAATTAATTAGGTTAAAGTTTAGGAAAATATGAAAAGCCGCCGAAAAACTAGGTTGCTCGATCGAGCAAGGGACTTCTGCTCGATCGAGCAAGACAACAGTGCGACTCGATCGAGCAAACAGCCTCGCTCGATCGAGCATCTTTCATTTTGGCTCGTTTCTTTGGTTTTCTTCATTTCTTCTCTTTCGTTCTCGATTCCCGTGCCTACCCTTCTACGATCCGACTCCGCCATGCTCCATAACAACTCAAAAAGCTCCAAATGCATCCAATCTGCATTAAAACATAACAGAAGCGGCAGAAACGATATTCTAGCTAAAATAACATAGAAATAAGCAAGGAAAGACAATAAATCGAGTTATATGTAACTAAGGGAGGTATAAAACATGTATATAAATAATGATCATCAATAGACATAAGGTTATTACTTATGAGCTGATCTTCAAGAATAATGTTGACAAATGAAGAATTATCCATATGGAGAATAATTTTCTTTAGACGGAGCTTGTTCCAGCCCGGCTAAGAGTGCGAGGAGCTCTGCCTTCAAGGATGAACAAATACCACATGAAAAATAATAGGCAGTCACGAATTTACCCATCTCATCTTGGAATATACCACCGCCACCTGCTGGACTTGGATTTCCTTTGGAGGCACTGTCACTGTTAAGTTGTACCCAGCTGTGTAACACCCGTAATCTTAGCCGTCGTAATTTTATAATATTATATTATTATTAGTTAGTTTAATTTTAGATTTAGATTAGAACTTAGCCTTCCGTGTCTAATCTAGCAAATCCGAGTCCATAATCGGACTCTACTCGGAATTTCGTGTGAGTAGACCTCACGTTGCAATTTTGGGTAACACGAAACCCCACCATATTTCACTCAAAATCTCACACAAAACCCTTCAACCCACCCAAAAGACCAACCCATACTCACATTTTTCCACTCAAAATCTCAGCACACTATTCATCATCTTTATCCTCACAAAAACACAAAACCCTAACCTCCCTCACCATTGTTGAACTCCAAAACCTTTCCACACAAATCCTACCATATTTCACTCAATTCTTACCCAAATTCATTAACTCTTGGCTAGTTCTTCTTCTCTTTCTATTAAGTTAATAAAAATCCCGTCTTTGTCACTTTCGTTTTCTCATTTTTTTCTCAAGGTGAAATAATCATCTTTTTATATAAATTTGTAGGAGGAGACCTTCAAGATCCCGACAAGGACTACTACCTAGTGGAGGAAGAGCTAGAAGACGAGTGAAGACGCAAAAAGGTAACGGTGAAGGGTTACTCGATATCAATATGTGTTTTTAAGTGTTAATTGTAGTTGTATTTAGTGAAAGATGGAATCTTTGCCTTAATTTCATATAGATATGTGTTAGTTGTTCATTCATATGTATGAATACACCTCACATGCTTATCTTTCACTAATCTTACGCTAAGTTGTTGGACCAATTCATAAGTTTTGATAATGAAATGTGTTTATGTAATAATATGTTTTACTCGATATATCATATGCGTGTAATTGTGTGCTTTAGTCTTATTATAGCTAGCAACAATTATGAGAAGAAAGATCAAAGTTAGGCATAACTTTGATAAAGTCTGTGAGACAAAGTTATACCAACTTCAGGAATAACTTTGGAAGTGAACTTGGAAGTTATAGCTAACCAGGCATAACTTTAAGGAAAATCGCTTCAAACAAGATCTACATAAATCTACACAAGACTCGAGATGGAGGGTCTTTGTGATCAAGATGAAGAGATGATCCGTATACTGAAGATCTTTGTGAAGATTAGATAGTATAGGTCGTCATTCGGTAACTATTCCATTCGAGAGATTTTATGTTCAAAAGTTATAGCTTTAGCCTATGACTTTGAATGATAAAATATTGATGCATGATTTTGGAAATAAAATGTTTTGAAATGTTTTCAAAAAGTGAAAGAGTTTTATTTTTATATTTATCAATTATTTTAATAGAGAATATATTTATGAGATTCTATTGGTTAGTAATACAACTTATGGGTTGTCATGCTACCTAGGGTTTCTAATATATTCTATCTCAATTTGTTGTTAACCTAATTAGCCCACCTAGTGGTTGAGCCATCTAGGGTTTCGTGAAACCTAGTTTGTGCCACCTAGAGATTCGTGCTTCTAGGGTTTCGTGAGCTATAGGAATCCAGCCTCCATAGGTTTGTTTCCTTAGTTTACCTAATCTAGGATTATACTATATCTTTACAACAATATTTTGAGATATCAAGATAAATATATTTCTATAAGACAAACCAAATAATATTTTGAGATAAAGATATTTCTATAAGATTAGCAAATATTATTTTATGATAAGATAAGTATCTTTATTAAATATTATACTAGGGTTTTAGATCTACTATGATTCTTCTTCTATAAATACTCATTCACATATGTAACAACCCGAAAAGTACCCAATTTGTTTAAGTAAAATAACTTATGGATACTTTTCAGTAGAACTTAAGTTTTTAAAATAGGAATTTTTGTTCGGAGTCATATTTTGAAATTCCGCGTTCGTATTTGGAATTTCTGAGAGATTTCATGAAAAGACCGTTTTTAGTCATCTTTGACTTTTCTTGACTTTTAAGTCGTCTTTGACTTTTCCTTGACTTTTTAAAGTCGTCATTGACTTTTTCTTGACTTTTAAGTCGTCATAAACTTTTCTTGACTTGTAAGTCATTTTTGACTTTTCTCGAATTTTAAGTCGACTTTGACTTTCGTTGACTTCTCCCGACTCGGTTCATAAGTTTGAAGACCGAAATTTTATTTAAAAAAATAATATTTTTGATTTATTTTTATTTAGATTTATTAAGATTTATCATAATTTAATATAATTATTTGGAATTTATTCGGAATTTAAAGAATAACGTTTACGGTTTTAACCGAACGTCATTTAACTATTCCCGACTCATCGTAAATCTCGTAACAAATTCAAAACTCGACTTTGGCATGAGTCACACGCGCGTGTCATCGCTTTCCACTCACAATTAGATATTTTAATTATTTTGATTAAACTAATCAAAATATCTAGATATTTATTAACTTTATCGATCAGTTAACGAAAATTACGCAAATCGTTTACAAAACTGACCCGTCTAGCACAAAACCACACGGCTCATCCACCCTCTAATAGGGCTTGATATTTTCATTATTTTTCACTTCAATATCATAATATCTTTGATATTTAGTTTAATTAACTTTATCGTTAATTATCTTTAATCGTTTACCGTAAAATAATTATTAAACGCGAGTCAATTACGTAACAACAATTTCAAAACCCGACTCTTTATTTTGCCTATATTTACACGGCTCACACACACACTCCACTCACAAACAACTTTTCATTTTTACAACAAATCAAATAAAGATCAAAATATCACTTTCTTTAATCGTTCTTCGTGTTCTTCGTCGTTCATCATTTGTTCTTCATCGTTCTTGAGCAAAACCTTCATAAAATCTTCATTTCTTAATTAAATCCATCCTAATTTATATTTCTAGACTCTCCTCTTCGCTCCCATCTTCACGTACGGTTTATATTTCAATTCCGTCAAGATCGTTTTCAACACTTTAATTATGGAAATTCATATTTTTAGTTCTAATAATGTTTTCTTGTTATTTCTTATAGGGGAAGATTTTGAAGACGAGTTTGGAGACTCGTATATTTTGGGTGAAGATTAGTAGGAGGGTTTCTTATTATATACTTCTTATTATTGTGGTGCTAAGTGGTTTTGCTAGCTAAGGTAACAATTCCGTTTTACTCGACGAATTAATGTCACATGGCTTTTAGTTTTTGTTCATATTATGGTGATTTCTGATTTTAGTTAGTAACATAGCCTTTAGTTTTGTTTCTTTTGGATTTTGGTTCATCTTTATTTTTGGTTCATGTTTTTATGATTTATGGATTTTTAGTTAGTAATATGTTAAGTAGTGGTTATTATTGTGTTTTATGAATTTTGATGATTTTTCATAAGTTATGATTTTTATGTTGTGTAGGAAATTTATAATATGGTTAGTATTCTTGATGAATTTTTATGGTTTTTAATAAGTTATGATTTTTATGTTATGTAGGAAATTTTAACAAGTTTAGTGTTCTTGATAAATTTTGATGATTTTTAATAAGTTATGATTTTTATGTTATGTAGGAAATTTTAACAAGTTTAGTGTTCTTGATAAATTTTGATGATTTTTAATAAGTTATGATTTTTATGTTGTGTAGGAAATTTTAACAAGTTTAGTGTTCTTGATAAATTTTGATGATTTTAATAAGTTATGATTTTGTATGGATGATGGTTAAAATGGTTGTTTTATGATGAAAACATGTTAGAAATTAATGTGGTGTTTGATGTGGTGGAACCGTGGGCATGGTGGCTGAACCGGACCAAACCAGACCGGTCCAGGCCGGTTCAGACCCGGTCTGGGTTGGTCCATGGTGGGTCCGGGTTTTGGTCTTTGGGTTGTGTCGATGTTTGATTGTTTAATTGTTGTTTTGACGGATTTTAAATATGTTAAGCATGCGGGAAAATATTAGAAATCGGTTTTAGTAAAAATTGTAAAATCAGCCACTTTAGGCCAAAACAGGCCGTGGGGCCCATCCAGGCCCATGTGGGGTCCGGCCCAACTCAGCCCGTGGGTCCCACTTTGGGACTTGTGACGGTTTTTGAGTTATCGTCATTTTTATCGTGTTTTGTAATATTTAGCAAGTGGGAAATGTTAATAAATAAAACATTTAATTAAAAAGGTTTTCATAAAATTTTTATTTCTCACATGTTAGAAATTATAAGACGAGATCGTAGTTTAATTTAATATCCTTTAAGTCAAGCGGGGGTTTACGTACGATTTAATAATTCACATGTTAGAAGTTTTAATAAAATAACATGTATTGAATATGTTGATTTTTATGTCTAAGTCTATGTGATAAAGACTCTGTTTCTAGCCGGTTTGATCCAACGGGTTTGGACAAACTAAGATCTAGTCAGCCCCGATTTGACTGATGACCCGTCGCGGGACTCGGGTCGGGGATTTGTCTTCAAGTAAGGTCTTATTTAATTATTGAATTAGCCTTAGTAGATATGAGGCGATATGATATTTGATTATGATTTATATGCAATTAGTCACCTGATAGGATGTTTTCCCGTGACTGTTTGTTTATATGGTTGGTGTCGTGTTGACTAAGTACCCATAGAGAATTATGGATATATGGCGTCTTGACCATTCTAATTCTAAATGAGTAGCTTGGACCATGACATTGATAGGCACGTACTATCTTTAACGAGCATATGGAGTTCACAGCTTGATAGCTTTTGTGTCCCGGCTTGGTGGGTTTATATCCAAGTCAGGGAATGGCTGCCTGATCCGTTTTGGGACTGGAGTCAGCTTAAGTACTAGCCATCTCTGCTTAGGGGGTCGCCTAGTAGAGTTTCTCATAGACGGTTATGTCATGGGACGGGGAACGGAATAGCGGTTGTCGCTAGGTCTGATCAGTCTAGGACTAGGATGTTTTCCTACCTTGTGGTATAGCCTCGAGTTACAGAAGTCGACTATCGGCCGTGCTAAGAACTTATGCCTGTTTGTAGACGTATTGGTCTTTCATGTTTGTATGATTCTATGAGTTATAGAAGGTGAGATGCAAGCCGGCTAGGATTGATAGAGTTTGGCTTCCCGATTGTTAACTGATTCACATGATTACGTGTTGATTAGGGTTTGAGTGTATCAGGGCCATGTTACATGGTAACCGCTGAGCCAGCATACCAGCTTCCCTACCTCGTGTTATATTTTATTATCGGATTCAAATGATAGCTTTCATATGCTAGGTTATATGTTAGTTAATTGTTTCATAACATGAAAAGCATATCATATATGTTAAGGTTTTGTATTTTCCATGTACATTGCGTTTATGTTATTCATGTTTAATTAAACTCGACATTTCGTGGCTGGGAGAACTCGGAGTTACTCCCCACTGACTGTGGCTTCCGTGTTTTTATTTAATGCGGTTGGCAGGTTTGTGATGCATACATTGGGTACATTGACGAGCTAGCGAGCGAAGTATTTACCTTGGACCTATATTCGGTTCTTAGATTGTATATTATTATACACTCTTTTTTTCCGTATTTATACGGGAGATATGTCTCCCGTCTTGTATATTTCTTTTGTATAATATTATTTCCTTTTTGTTGAACCTTTTTATTTCAGACACCTTCGTTATGTATTCTCATCTTTTATGTATTTAAATTATTTTTTTCTTTCCGCAAATTTGAGGGTGTCACATTAGGAATCATGTTATGATTAATGAATGTTGCTAATTGATGATTGATGATGAGGATACTTGTGGTTTGATGGAAATTGATATGTGAAATGATGATTTATGATAATAGTTGATGATAGTTGAGTGTAGAACAAATTGGAGCCGTCTAGACTCATTTCACGGTCGTGAGACTCATCTCACGGTCATGAGATTCATTTCACGGTCGTGAGACTCAAGTCACGGTCGTGAAAAAGTGGCTGATGTTTTACCTTTGCATAACAGAGTGTTTCAGGGTCGTGAAACTTTTTGGCCTTGTGACCATTCGTTGGAACCGTAAGAGGATAAGCTATCACCTCGACTTGGAATTTCTGAATTTGAATATTTAGAACTCTAGTTATGACAGTTTGAAGTGAACCCTTGTTTTAGTTAGTTTCCAAACTCGTTGTTTTGGAGAGGTATCTATGTTTTTTATTCATTATGCTTCATAAACTTGTTCTAATGCTTATGTATCATGTATTGACTCATGTTTATCATATTTTAACTTATATGATTCCCTATTCTCATGTTTTGTGACGGTTTTTGGTATGTTCCCACTTTGAGTCGGTTTTTACAAATGATACGGTTTGAGCACTATTTTGTCTTGTGCTTTGTACTCTCATTCCCTTGGCTACCTTCCCGTTCGTAAGGCTGGAATGTCGGAACGGAGAGGTATCCTACTGCTTAAATGCATGTGTTAGTGGGAATACGACGACGTTGTTGGGAGTTGAACGCTATGCGTTGATCGACCCGGCCGTCAAATGTTGTGTACTTGCGAGGTGGTGTTATTTGCATGTAGCGTACCGCTTGTTATGAGGCTTGAGCTCCTTTCCGCCTCTTTCGTGAATTGATCTACCGAATTTGGGGTACTCGGCATTTATTATTATAAGCCCGAGTCTTGGATGCGAAACGTTTTATCGCATGTCGAATC